>SKCR01012795.1:0-11927 GCA_019454045.1 Zanthoxylum bungeanum
CTTCTCCCATTTGCAGTTTCCTGTAAATAGAAAAAGGCATTAAATTAACACTGGCACCTAAATCACATAAAGCTTTATCGATGTAATGTTCTCCAATGGTGCATGGAACTGTGAAACTGCCAGGATCTTTCAACTTCGGAGGAAGTTTCCTCTGAATGATGGCGCTGCATTCTTCTGTCAAAGCTACTGTTTCGTAGTCTCCCAATCTCCGTTTTCGTGAAAGAATGTCTTTCATGAATTTGACATAACTGGGCATTTGTTCCCAGGCTTCTGCAAATGGTATGTTAATGTGCAGCTTTTTGAAAATCTCCAAGAAACGAGCAAACTGTTGTCCATTTTGCTTTCTGAAGACGCTGAGGAAAAGGTGTGGTGGAGTGATTTGTTCTGGTTCTTTTTCCTTTGTTTCTTTTTCCTTTGCTTCTTTTTCTTCCATCTGTTTCTGTTTCTCTCTTTCTTTTGGAACTTCTTCTTGGGACATCTGGATTCCAACATCTTTATTGATCTCAGTACCACTCTTTAAAGTAATGGCTTGACATTGCTCCTTCCCTCGGTTCCTTGGATTTGGTTCTGTGTTGCTGGGAAGATTACCTGGTGGTCTGTAACTCTGAGCATTGGCCAGTTGTCCGATTTGATTCTCCAGTGCTTTGATGGAAGCTGATTGACTCTGAATCATGGCTTCATATCTTTTTAATTGAGCTAGCATCTCTGCCATTACTGGTTCATTTTTGTCTGCTCCTGGCCTTTATTCTGTTGCTGGAATCCAGGTGGTGGATAGTTCTTTTGCCCTGAATTGTTGCTCCGATGAAAATTAGGATGATTCCTCCACCCTGGGTTTGGTGTTGGAATATGGATTGTTCCCCTGTCTGTTGAAATTGTTAACATAATTCACCGTCTCTTCAAGTTGGTTTGGTTCTCGTACTCCTCCATATGGTGAACTTGTGGATCCAGTGGTAAGATTCTCCATGAATTTGCATATCTGATCTAGTTTGGTGTTGAGTGCTGTATTAGCTCCAACTTCATAGATTCCTCCTGCTTCTGAATTCTTTGAATAATGCTCCTTTCTGTTGGCCATAATGAATTGTTGTTGGCCATTTTCTTCGATTAGGTCCCAGGCTTGATCTTCTCCTTTTGCCATCAAAGCTCCTCCAGCAGCAGCATCGATTGTGGTTCTCATCAGTCCAGAAAGTCCATTATAGAAAGTTTGGACTTGAAGCCATTTTGGAATCTCATGGTGAGGACATTTCCGGAGCAAATCTTTGTATCTTCTTCCCAGCTTCGTACAGGGATTCTGAATCTTGCTGCACAAGGATGTGATGTCATTCCTCAACTTTGCAGTTCTGGCTGGTGGAAAGTATTTTGCAAGGAATTTTGTGGCTAGAGCGTTCCAAGTTGTGATAGAACCTGCTGGTAATGAATGTAGCCATGCTTTTGCTCTGTCTTTCAAGGAATATGGAAAAACCCTCAGTCTCATTGCTTCTTCTGATGCTCGGTTGTAATTGAAAGTGCCGCAAACTTCCAGGAAGTTGCTAATGTGAGCATTAGGATCTTCAGTTGTATTTCCTCCAAACTGAACTGTTTGCTTAATCATCTGAATGCAAGTTTTGATGTCACCCGCATTTGCTGGTAAAGGAGGAAGAACAATACAGGAAATGAGGCCATCTACCACCGGAATGGTTCTGTCTCGAATGGGTATTGGTGTGGTGCAATCTCCAAGGTTTCAGGTTCCATTTTCCTAAGGCTTCTTGGCCTTCTCGCCTTTCCCTTCTCAACTGTCTGATGGTTCTTTCAATTTCTGGGTCAAGCGGTCGGATTTCAAAGCTTCTGGTTCGTCTCATGAAGTGTCTGAGAACCTGAAACACAATAAAACAAAAATAATAAGTAAAAAGAAATTAGATACAAGTAACAAATTTAACCTGTAAACTAATAGTAAAAGATAACTAAGTCCCGACAACGGCGCCAAAAACTTGACCGGCGTAAACACACACGTATAACGCAAGCGTACGTATCGTTCAAGTAGTATAAAAAGTATCGATCCCACGAGGACTTAAAATCTTATCTATTAATTTTTATGAGGTCAAATGATTACTAATATCTATCAGGTTGTTTGATTGATTTGAAATGACGACGATTCTAAATTTAAGGCAAGTAACTAAAATTGGTTGAAAAGATATTTTGAGAAAATTCAATATTAAAACTATCTAGGGTTGTGATTTATTCCAATATTATTTAAAGATGAAGTTGTTATCTTATAATTGGGTAAAATATTGATTTATTAACCTGGAACACTAAATTATGTAAAGCCTCTTCCGATGGTCAATTACAAATATCCAATTTAACCTAATTGAACCATATGTCTATGTCAATCAAATTAACTGGATTCATTAAGATTAAGTTCCAATTATGGCTACCCCCACCCCCGCCCAACATGTATATCCTATCCTGTAAGGAAATCTATTAAAGGGTTATCTATCCTCAAGGAAGATCGTGGGTTATTGAGTCTGAGGTCTTAAACCTAAAATCCCTATGTCTAGTTCATTTTAAGTTTACCTTATCAATTTTTAGTGGCCAGTTAATAAAAAGCATTAAGATTAAGACTCAATAAATAAATCTTTATATTACCCAAATTATAATTTAACCCTTATAAACCGGTGATATTGGATTTCATCACAACCCTAGATTACTAACTTAGTTATGACACATAGCTAGGGCTTGTAAAAACTTAAAAGACATAAAATGAAAATGCTGAAAAGTAATTGCAATAAGTAAAATGCTGGAAAGAAAATTACAAATGAAATAAAATGCTAAGGTAAAAGGAATTACTTTTACTACTACTAATTTAGATATCTCTCATAAAAATAATATAAACTGTGATAATATTTTAATACCAACCGACCAATCTGGCGGTATCCTGATTAAGTCAAATTAAGTCCAACCAGCCATATAGGTGGTAATATTTGTCCATAATCCAGCCATAAAGGCGGTACCAAAATAAATTTACCAACCGACCAATATAGCGGTTTCCTTGATTAATCAGGTTCAAACCAACAGAAAAAAAATTTACCAACCGACCAATATAGCGGTATTCCTTGATTAGTCAGGTTTAAACCAGATTAAAATTAAATTACCAACCGACCAATATAGCGGTATTCCTTTATTAATCAGAATTTTAAATAGTAAATATATTATTTTTAAGGGAGATTAATCTAAATAGCAATAGTAAAATAATTACCTTTCACCCTAGCATAGGGAAGTTACCTCCTCATAGTGAATAGTAAAAACTGTAAAATAAAGAAAGTAAATTATTATTATTACAGAACGTAATTAAAATTTACAAAACTAAATTAAAAGAAATTTAGAGAGAGAAACACTCCCTAATACATAGAAGAAGTGAGAGAATGGTGTACTAAAAACTGAAAATTCGCGGTCTATTTATAGCAAAATTTTTCACTGTTCCAGCGTCGCGACGCCAAGGACCTCAGCGTCGCGACGCTGGAGTTGTCGACGTGGCACAATGAGAAGGCGACACGTAGCAAGGCGGCTGACTGTTCACGCGACACGTGTCAAGGCGGCTAATTCTCAATTATTGTGATGACGTCATGCTGACGCGGAGACGACGTGGCGATGATGTGGCATGACGTGGCGTGGCGGCTGACTGTTCATCTGTCAGCACAATAGGATTGCGACACGTGGCGACACGTGTCAAGTTGTGATTGGCTGAGGCTGACGTGGCAAGTTGACTCAGTTGACCTGCTGACGTGGACGATGATGTGCATGACACGTGGCATTTGACTTGTTGACCGATGATGTGGCTGATGACGAGGCGACACGTGTCAAGTCTGAGTGTCGGCAGCATATGATGATGACACGTGGCACGGCGCATGTTAGCAGATCGGCTGTGATGGTGACACGTGGCACGGCGCATTTTAGCAAAGTCAAAACTTCTCAAATTGTTGACCGTTGACCAGGCGCATGTTAGCAGATTCGGCTCACGCTTGGCGTCGCGGCGCGCAGTGTTCCAGCGTCGCGACGCGAAAAAGACTAAAATATCCCTGTTGACGCATTTTTGTCCGATTTTGCCCCAAATTGCCTCCCGTGCTGTCCAAACTTTATTTATCTGCAAGATAACAATAAAACACATCAAAACGTTCATAAACTCAAGAAACTATACAAAATATTAAGTTAAATGAGTGGGAAATAGTGATATAAATACCACTCATCAATATCGATACTTCGTAACCTTTACCGATGATGCATCACGTTACGGTTATGTGTATCTAATGACGCACAAGTCGGAAACTTTTGAGAAATTCAAAGAGTTTCGACACGAAGTTGAAAAACAAACAGGCAAGAGTATTAAGACATACGGTCGGACCGTGGTGGCGAATACTTAAGTAATGAGTTTCAAGATTACCTGAAAGAATATGGTATTCTTTCACAGTGGACTCCTCCTGGAACACCACAATTAAATGGTGTGTCCGAACGGAGAAACCGTACCTTGTTGGACATGGTAAGGTCGATGATGAGTCACACTGAGCTGCCAATATCCTTCTGGGGATATGCATTAAACAGTGCAGTTCTTATTTTGAATAAGGTTCCGTCAAAGTCTGTTGAACAGACACCATATGAGATATGGACAGGTAAGAAACCGGGTTTCTCATTCCTGAAGATTTGGGGTTGCTGGGCATACGTTAAACGTTTGGAAGGTACCAAACTTGAACCCAAATCAGATAAATGCCTATTCGTTGGATATCCTAGGGAAACCAAAGGATATTACTTCTATCACCCACAAGAGAACAAAGTATTTGTTGCTCTACATGCGGTTTTCCTTGAGAAGGAATTCCTAAATGCAGTGTTTAGTGGGAAGAAAGTAGAACTCGATGAAAGTCGTAGTGATACTATTCTTGGCAATGAATTATCAACGGAACATGAACAGTCCATCTGGGATGAGACTGAACCACAATCTTCAAATACACAAGGACCGCGTAGGTCGGAGAGAGTCAGGGTAATACCTGAGAGGTATGGATTCCTGATCTCACCTCATGTAGATATTAATCTTATTGAGGATAATGAACCGGCTACGTATGAGGAAGCGATACAAGGTATCGAATCCGCTTTATGGCAAGAAGCCATGAAGGCCGAAATGGATTCCATGTATACCAACCAAGTTTGGACACTGGTTGATGCACCAGAAGGCGTAAAGCCTATTGGATGCAAATGGGTCTTCAAGAAGAAGACTGACATGGATGGCAACGTACAAACGTACAAAGCTAGGCTTGTAGCGAAGGGATATCGTCAACGACTTGGAGTTGATTATGACGAAACCTTCTCACCCGTTGCCATGATTAAATCCATTCGGATAATGCTTGCAATAGTTGCATATTACGATTATGAAATATGGCAGATGGACGTTAAAACCGCTTTCCTTAACGGAAACCTTTCGGAGGATGTTTATATGCAACAGCCTGACGGTTTTATCGCACCTAGACTTGCAAACAAGGTTTGTAAGTTAAATCGGTCCATTTATGGACTGAAGCAAGCATCGCGGTCGTGGAACCAGCGTTTTGATGAGATCATAAAAGAATATGATTTCATTCAAAACGAAGATGATCCTTGTGTATATAAGAAGGTTAGTGGGAGTGCACTGACTTTTATTGTCCTTTATGTCGACGATGTATTGCTTATCGGCAATGACATTCCCATGTTAACGTCGGTGAAAGCTTGGCTTTCATTGAAATTCTCCATGAAAGATCTGGGAGGGGCAGCTTTTATTCTAGGAATAAAGATCTACCGGGATAGATCTAGAAAGCTACTTGGACTCTCCCAGAGTACATATATTGATAAAGTGTTGAAGAGATTCAACATGGATCAGTCCAAGAGGGGACTGTTACCAATATCACATGGCGTCTATCTATAAGACAAAATTACAATATTAAAGTCCAATTTCCAAAATTAGGCCCAATTAATTAAATATGACAAAATCCAATTTCATATTCAATTAAAATAAAGTGTATTACATGATTAATCAACTAAATCAATATTTCTAAAACACCATATTAGTCCAATTAATCATGCTTAATTCATTATTACATGTCCAACATACAAATTTAAAAATCAAACCCATAAACATGCTTTAATGCTCTCGGCCAAGGAAGGTTATTTTGTCCGATTTGAATTCAATCCGATTAATTACACAATCGACAACGTATTAACTTCCCGAATGATTTCATACACACCCAATGTTACAAAATCAAAAACACCAAGACATTAGGGCATTACACCAATTCGGCCATGGTAAGGGATTTGGGGTTTTTGTCCAATTCGAAATCCAATCCAATTCGATTCAAATTAACGTCAACCTAATCGATTCTAACTCATCAAATGAATCAAAAATCAAAAAATCCAAGATCCAAAAAATCACAAACCATTCGGCCAAGGCATTAATTTTGGGGAAAATAATTCCAAATCATTTTTCATCAAATTAGTCCAACCAAAAAGAATTTAAACATGTTATAAGCATACTCAAACAAGCAATTTATTCAAATCATGCTCAAATCACATTTACCCAAATTTTAAACCCTACAAATTTCATGCTTGCAACATTAGCTCATGATGCCATTGTTGGTAATTTCTAAGGTCCCAAGATCAAATCAAGACATGAAAACATGCGTGAATACACCAACGAAGATAGCGGAATACTTACATTGATCGGTTATGTCGATTTGAAGATGAATCATGCCCAAAAACGCACTGCCTTTGTAAGCCCACTGCAGCAGTCCATGTTCACTGTCTTGGCAGTTTCGGGTCTCAAAACGAAGCTCCAAACTCCATCGGATGAGTCCCGCCTCATGGTCGAACCTCCCTACCACCTTCGCAAGACTTGAAAGTGTGCTAGCACTTGATTTCTCACCGTGAGAAACCACTATTGGCTTCCCTTTGTTCACGCCATTTCTGGTTCCAAACCAGTGAAGATTTTCTTCATTTGGGCGTGAGAGAAGAGAGAAAATGAGAGAGAAGAAGTTTTGTGTTAAGTTAAAATGATTTACCAAAAATCAATTTATATTTATGCCATAATTTTTATTAAATTAATAATAAAATTATGACACAAAACATGCAATGGCTTAGAGTGTCAAACACTCAAACTCCATGCAATGACATTGAGTGCAATGTACACAATCTACATGCAAAGCATTAGAATGACATGTGTCATGTGGGCCCCACACGTTTCCAAATGAAAGTGGGCCCACGTGCACTCACGCGTTCGGGTTCGATATTTCCGAAATACCGAGCTTACGTCGCGACGTTAATTCAATCGAATTTAAATAAATAATTGCGCCTGGCGAAATTATTATTTACGTCGCTAACGAATTAATTCTAAATTAACTCGTTTGCCCGAATTAAAATCTAATTTTAATTCCGCGTCGAAATCTAATTTCATTTAATATATCGAATATATTAATTTATCGATCAATTCCAAATTAATCGTTCTCTCTCTTTAGACGACATTTTATCCCGGATAAAATATCTCCGTTATTAATCCTAGATTAATTTTCTCTCTCTTCTATTATAATCCCAGATTATTCAAGAGTGCGAGTTGTGCGTCATCGGTGGATTATCGGGAAGCGACCCATGAGATCCCCGGATAATCTGGCAGTAAATACGGTCGTCGGAGTATCCGAATCACGTACGTACCAAGTACTACGTTCTACCGATTTACGAGACAAGGTCGACTTCTAGCAAAGCACCAAGTCTACCCAATTCTCCGGACATATCCATTTAAGAATATTAAGATCTGTATCAAGCGTAGTATACTAATGTATTGTGTATATCGGCCCAGTATCGGATAGTCACGTGCTAGGGCTGGGGCTGGATAAGTGTCTGCCCCGTCCGAAACACATATCGGATGTCTGGTAACTAGTCTCTATAATCGGATATTCATGACCTGGTCATAATATCACGATTTGATGCGCATCTCTTAAGAGCACTAATACCGTATCCTGCGTGACATCATCTCCACTATGACTGGAGTGATACTTCCGTCTTGACATCACATCCAATACACTACGATTCTCAATATCCGGCATTGGCGTACACAGAACCGGTTACAGTCCTAGACGACCTCAACTAAAGTATATCGATTGTCGTAAGCATTAGCGATGTAAGTCTCAGGTTAAGACTATACACACCTACCTTGATTTCGGCCTCCCATAGACACATATTCATAATACCAATGGGATTCCGAGGGGTCTATCCAGAGCGAAGCTGTTTCCCGTACCATCGGTGAAACACGACCTCCTATCGCACTTGCATAAGTATCCAACACTTATATATATGAGAACTATGCCGTTGTGCCCTCACAACGCACACAAGTGCAATACTAGCCTATTCCGCATTATCGATGTCCAGTCTCGATAATACTCCGGCTAGGGATATTTAATGATTAATCCTTCGGGGACTGATACTGTCTCATATCATTCTCAGTCCAGGAACTAATCATAGGGACCTCTCTTCATTTATATATCTAAGGTGATCTAATCACAAATGATGAGAGTGCAATTTCCTTGTCACATAGTTAATTTGCTACAACAACACAATGATCTGTGCAAATAGTGACGCTATGGGTCATATTATCCAACAATGATATGTACACGACCTGATGTGTCCCATGCTTTGAGCATGTGCAGTCGATATCAGGCCGATCCAGGTAAAGATCACTGGATGGCGGTTAAGAGTATCCTTAAGTATCTTAACAGAACTAAGGATGCTTTCTTAATCTATGGAGATGGAGAACTTGAGGTATCTGGGTATACCGATGCAAGTTTCCAAACCGACAGAGACGACTTTAAGTCGCAATTTGGGTACATATTTTGTTTGAATAACGGAGCAGTGAGCTGGAAATCTTCCAAGCAAGATACTGTTGCCGATTCAACAACTGAAGCGGAGTACATTGCAGCAGCTGAAACAGCAAAAGAGGCAGTTTGGATCCGTAAATTCCTAATTGGATTAGGAGTAGTTCCGTTAGCAGCTGAGCCCGTTCCATTGTATTGTGACAATAGCGGGGCTATAGCACAGGCTAAGGAACCAAAGTCTCATCAACGATCCAAACATGTTCTTCGACGATTCCATCTGATTCGAGAGATCATACATCGTGGCGATGTGAAGATCGAAAAGATCGCATCAGAGGATAATGTTGCAGATCCGCTGACGAAGGCTATTCCTCGGGAAAAGTTTGAGCGACATGTACATAGTTCAGGTATTAGATGCTTGAGTGACTGGCTATAGGCCAAGTGGGAGATTGTTAGACAGTAATGACCCATAGCGTCACTATTTTGTAAATGATATTGTATTATTGTACAAAATTAACTAGGTAGTAATGAAATTGCCTTTTACCGTTTTGTAATTTATTTACTTTGATATATAAATGGTAAAAGTCCCTATGATTAATTCCGGATTGATATGATATGAGACAGTATCAATCCATAAAGGTTTAATCATTAAATATCCCTAGTCGTAGTATTATCGAGATTGGACATCGATAATGCGGAATAGACTAGTACTGCACTTGTGCGTGTTGTGAGGGCACAACAGCATAGTTCTCATATATTTGAGTATTGGATACTTATGCAAGTGCGATAGGAGGTTGTGTTTTACCGATGGTACGGAAAACAGCTTCGCTCTGGATAGACCCCGCGGAATCCCATTGGTAGTATGTCTGCGTGTCTATGGGAGTCCGCTTCAGGGTAGGTGCATATGGTCTTAACCTGAGACTTGCATCGCTAGTACTTGCGACAATCGGTAGACTTTAGTTTTGGTCGTCCAGGGCTTTAACAGGTTCTGTGTACACCTCTTCTAGGTTTATCGGGAATCGTAGTGTATTGGGTGTGATGTCAAGACGGAAGTATCACTTCAGACATATGGGATGATGATCGCGCAGGATACAGAACTAGTACTCTATAATGGTTGCAACCATCGGGATAATATGACAAGGTCAGGATTATCCGATTCAAAGAGACTAGTTGCTTGATGTCCGATATATGTATCGTACGGGGCAGACACATCTCTAGCCCCAGGCCTTACATGTGATCATCCGATACTGGATCAGTATACACTATACTACGGTATACTACGCCTGTTATAGATCTTATATTCCAATAAGAATATTTCTGGAGAATTGGGTAGGCATGGCGTTTTGCTAGAGGCTAACCTTGTCTTGTAAATCGGTAAAAACGTAGTACTTGGTACGTACGTGTTCGGATAATCTTACGGCCGTATTTACTGCCAACATATCCAGAGATCTCTTGGGTCGCTTCCCGAAGATTCACCAATGACGTATGATTCAAACTCGATTAATCTTGGATTAATTACGGAGAGACTTTATCTTGGATAAAGTACTATACATAGAGAGAGAACGATTAATTTGGAATTAATCGTAAAATTATTATATTCGATATAATAATCGAAATTCGATTTCGACGCGAAATTAAAATTAGATTTTAATTCGGGCAAACGAGTTAATTTAGAATTAATTCGTTAGCGACGTAAATAATAATTTCGCTAGGCGTAATTATTTATTTAAATTCGATTTAATTAATGTCGCGACGAAAGTTCGGTATTTCGGAAATATCGAACCCGAACGCGTGAGTACGCGTGGGCCCACTTTCATTTGGGTTGTGTGGGGCCCACATGACACATGTCATTTTATGCATTATTTAATTGTTAATACATTGCATGGTGATAGTGTACAATACACTCAATGGTTTTGCATGGAGTTTGAGTGTTTGACACTCTAAGCCATTGCATGATTTGTGTCATAAGTTTATTATTAATTTAATAAATATTATGGCATAAATATAAATTGATTTTTGTAACAAAAATCATAACACTCTCTCCTATTCTCTCATGACCGAAACTGTGAGCTCTCACAGCCTTCTCCACTTTTCTGTTTTTGTTGCAAAAACTTGAAGAATTTGTGTTTGTTTGGAACATAAAATCACACACAAGGCTACCACCATCAAGGGATCATACAAAGGTGTTATGGGAAACTAATCTTAGAGCTTGGAAGGATCAAAAATTGCTTGGAGCTTCTCTTTTCTGTTTGGCCGAAACCCTCACTGCACAAAGGAGAAAATTTTTGTTTCATCAACGCATCCGCATTCCGATCTTTGTGAGTATGATTCCGCCATACTTCAATATTGTTCATTCATTTATATGTTTTGTTTGCTCTTTTGATCTTGGGACATGGATTAGAATTTCCAACACATTTGCCATCACCTTTACATACAGCGGTCGGAGGTGCTTTTGTTAGAGTTTCTATAGGTCCCAAGATCAAAACTCAAGCATGATACACAAGTGAATACAACGACGGAAGTTGCGGAATACTTACATCGATCGGTTGAGCGACGAAGGAGGCAACAAAAACGAAATTTTGCTCACTGCCCACTGCTCATGTGCGCCCTGCAGCAGTTTGGTGGTCTGTTTTGCGCCATTTTCAACAAGAATTGAAGGTCCAAGCTTCATCATTTGAATCCCGGCTCATGGGTAAACTTCCCTATCACCTTCGCATTGATCTCGGAGTGTGCTAGCACTCTTGTTTTGCCACAAAACGCACTTGGCTCCCCTCCATTTTCGGTCACTGCCCATACCAAAACCAGAAATGGCGTGAAGAGAGGAAGAAGAAGAAGAGAGAGAGGAGGGAAAAGTGTCTCACGGTTTTTGTGTGTGTAATTTGTGTATCTAATACACATGAATTTCATTTGAAATTCATTTCACACACATTTGGCTTAATTGCCAACCACACACATCACTCAAGTCACATCAATTAATCAAGTCACATCACTCAAAGTGACAAGTGATTTGACGTTTGATGCGACTAGCGATTTGACGCTTGATTTGACGTGCCACACTCGAATTCGAAATATGAATACGCTCGT
>SKCR01012796.1:0-12032 GCA_019454045.1 Zanthoxylum bungeanum
CGTCCCGGGCATCTCCTATGTCTGTGTTGGGGAATACTCCCCATTTGGCTAGCTCCTCCTGCAGCCAAGATTTCATGCTGCTGTCTTTGGTTCCATGCCGCCTCTTGTGACTTCCTCTTTTTCTGTTGTCTTGGGCGTGGTGCTTCTCCGGTCCGGTATCTTCCCGTGCTCTTTCGTCATATTCTTTCCCTTTTTCCTGGTATTGTGAGGGCTATTATAGGAGGAGTTTGGTGACGATTTGTCATCTTCTTCCTCCCACATGTCTTCAGTTTGGGAGTCTTCCTGAACCACCACAGATTTTACCTTGTAGGGGCCCCTCCTCCGGGGTCTGTCGTCCTCACTTGTATCAACAATTCTTTTTCCCTCTGCTATTTCGTTCCTTCGTCGGCTAGTCCCGGCCTCGTCGTGTGCTCCTTCTATCTTTTCCAACCGGTCTACTATGGTTTTTAGCAAGGTTTGATTTTCCTCCCTTTCTTTCCTTAGGTTCTCCTCGATCTTCTCCATCCAATCTGCGGCTGAGTTTCCTGATGATTGGTGGTTTCCGCCTTCCGCCATTGTCTTACTACACGAGTTGCTTTTTGTTCGATTCCCCACAGACGGCGCCAACTGTTGACGGCTGATTTTGGTCTCAGGGTAATATGGGAATATCACTCCCGAGGAAATCCTCCTTCAATAGTGAATTTGTTTGGTTATGGGGGACCAAAGGCAAATTTAGCAAAAACAGATAAATACAACACCAATCAACAAGGAGATTTAACGTGGTTCGGTGGATTTGGATCCGACCTACGTCCACGGACACAAACAGGATGATACTTTTATTACTTGAACACTCTTTTCGGGTCTCTTTTTGTTTTCTACAAGTCAGAGCCTGATGATTCAGATGTCATTACACATATTCTAACTGTTGACGGCTGATTTTGGTCTCAGGGTAATATGGGAATATCACTCCCGAGGAAATCCTCCTTCAATAGTGAATTTGTTTGGTTATGGGGGACCAAAGGCAAATTAGCAGAAAACAGAAAAACAATAAATACACCTCAACAAGGAGATTTAACGTGGTTCGGTGGATTGGATCCGACCTACGTCCACGGACACAAACATGATGATACTTTTATTACTTGAACACTCTTTTCGGGTCTCTTTTTGTTTTCTACAAGTCAGAGCCTGATGATTCAGATGTCATTACACATATTCTACCCTTCTATTTATAATAGTACAGAAATCAGATTCCTATTCGTATAAGAATTCCTGGTCGAATCAGTGTTTTTCTATTGTAAGGATTCCTAGTCTAATATTGTTTTCACTTTTCTTATTCCTTTTTGGATTCTGACTCATTACTTTTCCTTGTGAAAGTAGGATAACTTGTGTATCTTATCCGCAAGAAAAGGGTGTCATCTTCTTGAGCATGTCTCGCCATATGGTCGGTCTTCATGAGGTCGGTCATGATAGTTCTTTGTACGGAGAATGCTTCTGTCGATCTGATAGTGCTCGGTTTATCTGAACAAAAGTGGTCGGGTCGGCATTAATGATTTTGACTGAGAAGTGAATTACCCTTTTTTTTACCCCTGTCGTCCTGCTTAAATAACATAGTGCCAAAAAACACCATCAACAATATATATAAGCAACTGAAAAATAGTTGTCTCCTCATTCATCCTCATGCATATTAAGCTCTCTCTTTTATTCTAGGTTATCATTATAGCTATTGAGTAAGGGTGTTTAATTGAGAATAATGACAAGGGACCACTACATGTAAACAGGTCTATCTTGACAGATAATTCATCATAATTTATGAGAAAAAACTCTTTTATCAATATTCTAAGAGATTAATGACAAAATAATTTCTGTTAGAAAATTTATAACGGACTTATGACAGAATATTGTCAATCACGAAGGTATGTGACATATTTATGATAGATATTTTGTCTGTCATAAAATTTATGGTGAACTTATGATTGAGTTTTTGTTTGTCACAATATTTATGATAGGGATTTTGTCTATCACGAAATTTTATGACGGACTTATGATACAGATTTTATTTATCACAAAATTTATGATAGATTTATAATAGAAATTTATCAGTCACAAAATTTAAAAAAATAAAATAATTGTTCTATTTGATTCTCGATCCCAAAACTTAAACGCTCAAAACTAATTATGTTTAAACCATCCCCACACCCCATTAGGCTAATACATTATTTGAAAAAATATTTCCTTAAACATTAAATATATTCCAAAAAAAAAATAGTTAGCTTAATGCCTTGATAATACCCCATTTGAAACAATCCCTTAAAATCTATCACTTATACAATTTTCTCATTTCCCTCATCTGCCAAAATCCCTTTCCCTAATCGATTTTTGCTTGAAGCTCCAAGAAAACAGGTGACTTGAAACCCTAAAACTCCCACCACCATTGACTCTCTCTTTATCAACAAACCAAAGAGAACAAAGAAAAAGACCAAACAACAAAAAAATCAAACGACATGGTTGAAACTCGACGCAGCTCTTCTTCATCCAAACGCGCCCTTGCTTCTTCTCCACTATCTCCCCTTCTAGCACACCCCGGTAAATCTAGGCATGTGATGGGAAGGAGATAATTTCATAATATACAATACATTTACACATGGACTATACCAGGCCTTATGACTTGACTTGACTTGACCGAAACTGACATCTCTGCCCGACTTTGACGACCGGTGTGTAATGATTGCCGTTGGGTCCCGTCTGCTCCAGAGCTTGCCTCAACATCCATGAATATGTGACCTGCAAAACAACTGGAGAGTGGGGTGGTCAGGTCTTTTGAATGACCTGGTGAGTTAATACCGGAGGACCAATAAAATAAGTTACAATAAAGTAATAATGGAACCGAACAAAGATAAAAGAAAATTGAAGAACTGAACTGAGAATCCAAATAAATAATTGAAAGTTGAAGAAATGACAAGAGAATCTGAAATTGGACAAGGCTGAAAACTAAATATGACATGCGTACAAACATCTGAGACATGACTGAACAAATGAGAACGTGTTAACTGAACTGAACCTGAGACTATCATGAGCTAACTGAATAATTTCTAACATGACCTGAATATGACTAACCTGAACTACATGGACTATATGCTGACCATTGAATTCTGACCTGGAACTGACAAGAACTGCATTACCTGATCTGGAATCCTAACCTAAACATGAATGATCATAATCTGAGCTAGACCTGACCTGGAGTTACCTAAGCAGAGGACTAACATGCTGGACTGACATGTACTGGACCTATCTGAGCTGAAATGTTGTCATGCTAACTTGACCTGAGAATAACTGAGCTGCACATGATTTAAGCCTCAAAGCTAAATTGAATATTCATGAGTTAATCTGAACATCTAACCTAAACATGCATGATACTGACCTAAATATCTAAACTAAAATGCATGAACTGATCTAAATGCTAACTAACATGTATACGCTAATCCTGTATACTAAACTGAACCTACATGATTGTACCAGCCCAATTTTCGTGGTACAATTACGAAATTTATTTATGTGTTGTGTGACATCTTTAAGCATTCAAACGTGCATCATTAGCATGTTATTACTTATATAATTATTTTAGAAACATGAAGTTAAAATTTTTCAGTTTCACGGTGCACTTAAATTTTAACACGATCCGAATAGTGTTTGGTATTTTAGCCATAATATTTTCATATAATATCTGATTTTAGTGAACTTTATATCTTCAGAAAGCTAAGAAGAAGATCTACAACCTTCATAATGAATATTTTCCAAAATTCGGAACAAAACTAGGTCGAACTTTCAATTCAAAATCAGATGAATAGTTAAAATGGGACTGCCAATATATTTTGCCACTTGGAACAATCTAAGCCACTCCTTTTAATTAAAATCAGCCACTACTTTGCCTAAATAAAGAGAATTATCCCTTAATCTCTTTCATCACCATAAAATAAAATTGGAAAGAGCTCTTCTTCACGCCACGTTGCATCAAACGCTTCCAAGTTTGTCATGCAAATTTGATGGTTCTAAGTTCACTTTTCATGTATTGTAAGCTTTTCTTTCTTTTCCTAGTCTTATTTTTCAGTTTTGGGCATGAATATTAAAAGCCCCAAATTTGTCTTCATGATCCGTAGTTCTTCATTCTTACTTTTTAGCTTAATTATAGTTGCTAGCATGCATAATCTTGCATCTAATGGCAAAGTAAATATGGATTTAGCCTCATTTAGTTAAATGCCTAATTTTACCATAAACGTAGTGCCTTGGCTGAACCTGCCTACATATTAGGAAGGGTTGTTTTGTTTTTTTGATAATAGGTGATGATAGTTCATATACTTGGAAGTGCTATAGTATATTTTATCTTAGGTTTATGTTGAAACCAAAATAGTCGTGAAAAATGTATTATGACGCTTAGAGCTTTAAATGGAAGTTGTTTTTGTTGATTTGAAGAGGTTTCATGTATTTTTTGATGATTAAGTATGAGTTTATATAAGTGGTGATAACAAATTCCAAGTTGAATTTTTCTAGTGATGGCCAATTATGAGCATTTATAATGGGTTGATATTTAAATTTTTGAATGGCGATTAATGATGTTGGCATGAATTTATATGGAATGGAGATGATAATCTCAAACTTATTCCTCAAGTGAGTGAGTTCCTATCATTATTTTCTCTAATTTCATGATATCAATCATGCTTTTCTCTCCTTATTTTAGTCTATCATGAATCCTAAAATATCAATGAGTGAATTTTAGCTTAAATAAAGTTGTTAGCATGTATTTTGGTGGATATCATGATGGTATTAGCATGTATTGAAGCCTTTATATGTAAATGCCCAATTTTCCTCAGCAATAGGGGCTGGCCGAAATTTATATTATACGGTAAAATCTGATTTTCTTTGTTCTTGATGATCATGTGTTATGATTTATGCTTAGAATGAAGCCTTAATATAAGTTGTGTATTTGATGTTGAAAAGGATTCAAGTTGCATATCTCTTATGTTGGTCAAATCCTTCAAGCATGTGTTTAAAAGTAGTTTTGTTATAATGATAAGGTATAATGGCAGATCATGTGTTTGGAGATGTTGTTGCTTGGGTTATTTTGAATAAAGATGAAACCTTCAAACATACCTTCTTGGTTTATATGGCCAAATTTACACTTGTATGGAGAGATTATATTTTGTTTGTTTTGATGATGAGTTGATCTTTAAATAATTCTTTAATATGAGTAAAGTTGTAAGAAATTTACCTTGGCTGAATTTGATATTAGTGTTGGGGTTGTTGTTTTTTGTTATGTATGATGAACGGTGATGAATTAAGTTTAAAATGATATCTTTATTTGACTATAGTTTATTCTGGTTAAAAGAAACTTTTGATTGTAAAATTAAGGTTATGGCCGAATATAGAGATCACTTGGGGAAAGCGATATGTGGAGTTTTATTGATGATTTGTAAATATTCATGCTTGAGAACATGTTATGATTTGAGGTGTCTTTAATTATCAGTTGTAAACTTTCTTGTATGGCAGAACTTATGGATTATGTTTGAAGATGTAAGATTTTATGAGTAAGGTGAGTTTGAAGTTGAGTGTATGATGATAATGATATTGCAAGCAATGAAGTTGTGTTTTATGTAGACTTGAAAAACTTGATAATAGGCTTGTGTAGGAGGTTTGTATATGACTTGTTTGTATAGTTATGTAAAGTACTAAATAATTATTTATATATGCATAGAGGTGAATGCATGAAGCCTATTAGTAAGACTTAGCCTAATGGCATGATAAGTAAAGTTTATTGATAAGCATGGGGTAATGTGAATGAGTATGTGTGATGCATTTTACTCTTAACGATTATGACATGTTCGTAATGTAGAGAATTTTGAAGATTGCATAAGTTATATACTTTGTATTATGTGTAATTTAAAGTTTAATGTTCGAGGAGGTATACGTGTAAGTTGTTTTGATTCCACTCTAGGTACGTCTCATGAATCCATGTTTCCTGAAGTAAAAAAAAAAAATAGTCCGAGTTAGAGGTGTTCTAATAAATAACTGTAAATATGTATATATTTTCAAAAGAATTGTATTTAAAGTTTAAATCTTATTTGTTTGTAGTGTGTGTGGTTACTTACTAGGTTTCTATAACTCACGCCACCACCGTTAGTTTTGCAGGTTGGAAACCTAATCAGTCATCCACTTTGGCTAAGATATCTTGTCGGGACAATGGATTACTCAAGTTGCATTCACCCTCGCAATTGTCATGGGAAGATTTTTAGAGGCCTAGGATTTGTGATTAATATTTTATTTGTCGTGCTGATCACACTGTTTGTATATATTAAGTAAATATTTGATTGCTTATGATGTGGTGGGCACAGAGCCCTTGATTGTTGATAGATTATATGGGCACAAAGTCCTTGGGTGATGATTTTGATGTGTTGGTGTGGACCTAAGGTTCATTATGATATATGATGTTTATTTCAGGTTCGTTTTGATGCTGGACTGAGATCCAGGTTGTCTAGTTTTAGGATACATCATGCCGATTTTTTTATAAATTTAGAGGCTTATGGAGATAGGTCAATCCTGTCTCCTGCCGGTAGTATCCTACCTCTGGCGGGGTGTTACAGTTATGGTATCAAAGCGAAGGTTTAGGTGTCGATGACTGCAGGTACAAGGTATCTGATCGTTTGAAAAAGTTTTATGTTGTGAATAGACTATATAGGTCATATGTTTGCTATTTGATTTGATTTCTGGTATATGGTATGATGTGTTATGATTTTGATTGATATGGGTGATTTGGATTATCTGTATATGTTTGTATACTATGAATATATGTATGAGTTAAAATTATGTGGTTTATATTAGTATATGTATAAGTAAGTAATGTGAATTCGAGGTGTTTTGAGGTACGAGAGATTCTATGATGTTGATAGTCTAAATTGTGAATTGATATTTTGAAAAATATTTTGAAAATGTAGTATTTGATTTTTGACATAAAAGTGTTTTGAAAAGAAAAAGGAAAGGAAAGAAGAAATAAAGAAATAAAGTTTTCAGATGTTTTGATTTTGATTATAAAGGATAAAGAAATGTTTCCGCCTCGACGCTTAATTCACGTTTTCATATTTTGAGATTTATCAATTTGTTTCCATCGAGGTGCTTGATAATATATTTCCGTCTCAGCGCTAGAAAATGATTTTGATATTTTTTGAAACTATACAACTTTATTCCTGCCGAGACGCTTGAAAATCTATTTCCATCACGGTGCTTGATGAATTTATATTTTTGACCCTCCGTGGGGCTTGTATATGTTTCGTTCCGGCTTGGCTGGGGCGCTTGTTATGGGGTCCAGACCATCGGAAAATGGCTGGCCCACTATCCTATCGACATGGTCCATACTGTTAGGGTTGGTGCTCGGAGCACCAATTTTCTTATGTATTTCCCTGTAAATACTTATGTAAACATTTTATTATGAATAAAATACATAATTTTTATTATATAACATCTCTTTATATATATTAAAGACGTAATTGACCTTAGAATGATTAGTTATGATACAGTTACAAAAGCGTCATAACTAACATTGAGTTGTATCATAACAGTATCATTTCTTTAACAGTTCTTGATCAAGGTTTACATTACTTGGTCAGTAAGTAAACCCGTTGAGACAGGTACATGTCGTATATTGGAATCTTGGATTCCAATGGTAGATTCTCAATGAACCATGAGTCTTTAAAACTAGTATAGACATGTTGGTATTTATATCGGATAAACACTGAACGACTCACTAAAGATTCTTAATAGATGGTACACCAACGTTAATAAAAATCTTCTATAGTTGAGTAGCATAGTGATTCTTTGACTTGAGATACCACTGTTGATATATGAGATATCCTCCACACTTTGATCACAGTCACGTCACCGACCTCTTAAGGTCAGACCTCCACCTGTTTGTTGGGTGTGGACTGATCCTCAGGATATTCTATGTGTGTCAAGATAGAATCCGTCAGCTCAGTGTACAGAGCATAGGTATTCAATATGGAATTAGCAATCTGTTAAATCCATGGGCAAGTGGTACACTGTAGAAGTGAGTTCTAAGTGTTATTAAGAGATTTCTAATAGAAAAGTCTATGTGATTATATCTATAGAGATTTGACATTTATATCTATATCTCTCGAATAATCCGGATACATGTGATGAAGGGATTATACGTATGCATTGACCTCGACCTATATGGTTCAGTGAGTTTATCTGTGTTTGTCATAATTTACGGTGGGTAGATTATGGATGCGAAATTGGATTTCGTGACGGATATTCCTTAACCTAGAGAGTCTCACTAATGAAATATACTCGTAGAGCACTAGGGAAAATTTTATGAATAATATTGATTATTTATAAATCGTTTAACGGTTAAACAAAAGATACATTCATAGTGTAATATCCCGAGTTTTTCGGAACAGTACCAGAAGATTTCTGAATTAATGTTAAGGACTTGGAACAGTATGGTAATCGAAAATCAGAGTTTCTGTGTTATAAAATAGATCAGAATATTTTAAAGTGAAGTTTTTTCACGTTGGAAAACGAGTGATTTCGAGAACCGGTTACGCGATTTCTGATTTTATTGTTATACGAATAAATATTTCTTGTTTCAGCTATAAAGATAGCAAAGAAACTCTGACTGAGCTGATTCTTAAACCATCAAACTTATTTTTCTGAGACGAACAACTTTCATGTTGAACACTTTTCGATATTTTCAAAAGAAGGGCTTCAATTTTAAGAATTACCGAAATAGTCCATGAAGAATGACAAAAAAGAGCAAATTTTTGGGGCCTAGTGGTAATTTTTGAAAATTGTCTATATATACCTCATAATTTCTGTTTATTGCAAAAAAGGCAAAAGAAAGCAAACATCCATACTCGACCCATCTTCCCTTCAAAAGTCATTTTGGGTCTTAGGTTCATCGGCCGACCATCTGGTAACCACCGGCCGGCCGAAGGCCCAGGGGGGTGCGCCCAGCCACCCCCCGTCTGAAGGTGGCTGGCGGCGCCCTCAAATCACCCCGGTAGTGAGAAAAAGAGAGTAATGCACGCGGTGATAATTTTTCCAATCCGTGCTCGGTTGCACGCGAAACGAGGGAGGAAGATTCAGATGAATAGTGACATATGATGATTAGTAGCTCTGATCGGAATTTTGTCGATTCCAGCACGTTCGTGGGATTGTTTGGAGTCCGTATATATCCTCGAAATCTCGGTAAGAACTTCCTGTGGGACACAGGATCTGGGGTGACGCATGCTGTCCCGGGCTCGCGGCCCGGTTGGGAGTACGGAGTAGCCACGGGGGACTAAACCGGAGAATAATGGAGTCGCCACCCGATGTGAACCGTGAAAATGAGATTTAAGGCCGAACTCACCCCTCGCAAGGGAAGACCTCAAACCGTTGGGTTCAGAATGGTCCCTTACCTATGTCACTTGTAATGAAAGGATTTGTGTAATAATTTAATCAGGTTTAAGTAACACTTATTTCCAAGAGTATCATGCTTCTAAATTCACATGCATACATCATCAAGTTCATCACAACATGCAACATCACATGGAAATCTCATGAACATTTCTCAATCATATGATAGGGAAAGATAAAACCACCTAATCATGCTTGAGTATTATCTCATGAATATATTAACCAAATAACATGCTAACAGCCTAATCATGCTTGAATATCATCCCAAGAACACATCGAATGGATAAATGCAGGAATAAAAATAATATGATTGGCTACATAATGCAAGGGAGATCACCCAAAAGGCAATTGTGCATGAAATATGATGAGACAGACTTAGTTCAGTGTGTGCTCGTTCGTGTAGCGTTCGTAAACACGTTCGAAAGGTAAACAGAAGGTTCACGTTCGTGTAGCATTTGATAACGCGTTCGAACGGTACCAGACCTGATGATACAAAATGCATGCGCGTTCGAGTAGCGTTTGTAAAACGCGTTCGAACGGGAAACAGAAGGTTCGCATTCGTATAGCGTTCGATAACGCGTTCGAACGGGAACAGACCTTATGCACAAAATGTGACGGAATACATACATAAAAAGCAAATAGTGAAATACGAGGCGTGGCGAAGCATCGTGGCGAAGGATTTTAACCTCTTCAATTAGAGGACCTTTCATCGCACTTACTAAGCCCATGCGCTTATCTCAATGCATATAAAAATAAAGACAATAACCTTAGACTTCAGATACCCGATTGAACACATCTTACATTCAACCGAATATACGTTAATCGGTGCGGCAAAACATCATGGTAAAGGATTTTAACCTCTTCAATTAGAGGACCTTTCATCATACTTACTAAGCCCATGCGCTCGATCACATCATGCATACAAAAATAAAGATAATCATATCAAACTTAGTATATCCGATTGAACATATCTTATATCCAACCGAACACACATCAACCGCGTGGCAAAGCATTGTGGTAAAGGATTTTAACCCCTCCAAATAGGGGACCTTTAATCCGACTTACTAAGCCCATGCGCTCGATTGTATCATACATACAAAAATAACATGCAGAATTCAAATAACGAAAAATAAATAAACCGAAGCAACATAAAACAAAAGAGTGTGCCGTTTACTCAAGTGGTACGTGGAGTTGTATCCCGAGTATAGATCATACTACCGTCCATTCGGAATCGGCTATGAAATTTTTGTCCGGGTTTCCATCCTATATACCACAAGAGGCGACACATTTTCCATTTCATTCAAGCTACAACATGCATCCACAAACGACTCTCATGCGAATAGAATCCAATAAACAATCAAAAGATGAATATAAACTAATGAGAAAAGTGCCCTCAGGTCTAACCTTTTAAATCACCTCTCGGATGTACGGTACACGATCGTCGGAAGGGTGGATGCTCCGCAACTCTTCCGGTTCACTAGTTCACTGCTCTCGTTCGTTGTCTTACTTTTTTGAGTCGTCGTTCTCCATCTTTTGCTGCTATTTTTACTGTATTTCGCTGCTCTTCCGGTGACGTTTTATGGTCACTGTGTTTGCTGAATTTAGGCTACTGTTCTTGGTGTCTTTAAGGGCTAAAGGGCTGCGATTTTTGGAGGTTATGGGGGCTGTATAGGGGCTGTGATTTTCAGTTATGGAGAGTGTTTATGGGGAGTGTTGTTTTCGGTGGAAAGGGAGGAGGAGGAGAGGAAAATTATAGGTTGTTTCTTGAGTATATTAGGTGTGATTTAGTGTTAAGCAAGGAAAGTCAAAGATTGAGGGGGGACAAATTTGGTTTAGATTAGGAAGTCAATATCTTTAATTTGTTATAATTGATTTTAATTAGGCATGAAATCTTTTAATTTAGTATGTGATTTTGTTTAGTTAGGAAGTTAATATATTTGATTGATTTTAATGTTTATTTTAATTTGGTATGTGATTTTTAGATTTGTTTTGATTTCACCATGTGTTAAATATGTGTTTTAAGTGGGCTTGGGCGTGTGGGCCAAGGCTTGGGCGAATTGGGCTTGATGTGAGGCTAGCAGCAAAACCAGAATTACCGACACCGTTTGAATGCCTCCTCGAACGCGGTACGAACGCCCTCAATCTGTTTGGCGTTCGAACGTATACACGAACGCAGCACGAACGAAAACAGTGAACCTTGTTTATTCTGAATTTCCCATTCCGATGTCCGTTTTTCGTGACCTCCGTGACTTAAAAGGTAGTGTCTCCAAATGAGACTCATCATAGGGGCTTATATGCAAAAATACAGTGCCTACAGTCGCCCCCACTTTGATGGGACTTGTGTAATGTGTAACAGTGACAATCCTATTAAAGTTATACAATGCATTTCCAGTTACCTGGCTCGCCAGCTGCCACCTGACTTGCCTGTTGTTCCGAGCTGATTTGATGATGTGCCATTCCTGGCGTGCTAAACCTCGTACCTAGGGTGTCGCAGTAGTCCACATAGTCCATAATACTACACGGTAGTCCCCGGTAGTCCATATAATCCACATGCCGTTCCTGGCGTGCTTACCCCGTACCTAGGGTGTCGCAGT
>SKCR01012797.1:0-11934 GCA_019454045.1 Zanthoxylum bungeanum
ACAAACTTAGACATAGGATTTACTTTGATGAACGCAAATTAGGTCTATTATCTTAAGCATATATATAGCGTAGATTCGGTTAAGATATTACACAAATCATATCATACAAGTGGCATAAGTAAGGGACCACTTCCGAACCCAGCGATTGAGGTCTTCCCTTGCGATGGGTGCGTGCCGGAATTAAATTTTTTTCTCGGTTCACACCACCGGTGTGGTGACTCCATGTTATTTCTCTGCTTTAGTTCCCCTGCGGGGTACTTCGTACTCTCAACTAGGCCTTGAGCCTAGACAACGTCGTCAATAACTGTGTCCTACACAATTTTCATTGTCACAACTGCACAAGTCCCATCAAAGTGAGGGTGACTATAGATACTGTATTTTTACATATAAGTCCCGATGATGATCTCACAGGAGGCACTATCCTTTAAGTTGCGGAACTCGCGGGAAACGGACGTCGGAAGGGAAAATTCAAAATCAATACCTTGTTGGACTTAATCATTTACTTAGCTTCGGGTTCGCTCGTTAGACCTCTGTTTTAAAATTATCCTTGGCCGAAAACCCCTGCAATCCACACCAAGCCCACAAAAGAACCAACCACATGCCCAAGCCCAACAATCCCCTCCAAAATATAATTAACACATTAAAACACATGTTGAAATTTAAACAAATCACCTTCCCGAATTAAAGAAATCAAATCAAATCACATGCCTAAATTAAAGAAATCAAATCAAATCTCATAAATCATTTTCCGAAACTGAAACAAATCACCTCCCTAAATTAGAGAGATCTTTTCCTTGTCATACACTAATTAAAGATATCCTCTATAATTGCATGATTCATTCCATTCCCGAACAAGGAAAGCCCTAACCTTTTCCTATAAAAAGAGACGTAAACCAAACCCTTCACCTCTAGCACATCCACGCCCAACACAAAGAAAATCATTTTCCATTGCTGTAAAACAGCAGCCGAAAAACACCCTTCCATTGCCGCAAATCAGCAGCCTAAACCATCATCGAAAACTACCCAGACATAGCCCTTTAATCCACCACCAAAACTGCCCAGACATAGCCCCTTAATTCACCATCGAAACTGCCCAGACATAGCCCCTAAACCACCACCGAAAACTATCCAGAAAAACTGCACATCCACCGTGAAACTGCACCCCAAACTGCTCCTTCAATTACCAAAACTACAGCCCAGAAACTGCCCCTGTAATCACAAAAATACAGCCTAGAAACTGTCCCTGTAATCACCGAAAAGACACTATAACTTCCCCTATAATCACCAAAAAACAGCCAAAAATAACCCTTGTAATTACCGCAAAACACAGTCCAGAAAAATGCCTTGAACAGCCACATAAACTGCACCCCGAAACCCTTCTTAATGACCACACAAACAGTCCCTAAACTGCACCCCAAATACCACAAACAACAACCAAACACAACGATATGAAAATGCAGTTGAAAACATAGGAAACAGCAGCCCAAAACAGCTAGGCAACGAAGGAAAACAACAAACCAGTAAATCGGAAAAGTTACGGAGCATCAACCCTTCCGAAAACCACGTAACGTATTCCAAGAGGTGACTTAAGAGGTTAGAGTGAGGGAACCTTTTTACTTATTCCCGTTCTTTTTCTATTATTTATTATTATTACTTCGCATACGTATTGTTGGTTTATATAATTGTGGCCATTGGATGAAATGATTTTGTGTTATCTCTTGCGGAATATCGGATGGAAACCCAGATGTAAATTATGTAGCCAAATCTGAATGGACGGTAGTGCGGTCTGTACTTAGGATACAATTCCACGTACCGCTTGTGAAACGCACACATTTCGCTTCATCCAATCTTGTGTTCATCCATTACTCATTAGAGATAGTATGTTATTTTCATGCATTATTTAGTTAGTTCTTCCGCATTATGAGCTTAATCATTCTTCAATGTTTATGTTTACACGCTTATTATTTATT
This sequence comes from Zanthoxylum bungeanum, assembly GCA_019454045.1. Taxonomy (NCBI): domain Eukaryota; kingdom Viridiplantae; phylum Streptophyta; class Magnoliopsida; order Sapindales; family Rutaceae; genus Zanthoxylum; species Zanthoxylum bungeanum. The sequence goes on from SKCR01012797.1 coordinate 1,971, forward strand.
TATATTTCTGCACTTATCAATTTAATGTGATCATGAGATTGTGTGTTTGCTGTTATTCTGACTTACTTTCATACATGCAAACTTAGATATAGGTTTTACTTTTATGCCTGCAAACTTAGATATAGGTTGTGTGCGAACTTAGATATACGTTGTATGTAAACTTAGATGTAGGTTATTCTTGCGTATGTATGTTGCGTAGACTTGGTTAGATTGTTGCCACAAATCCTTTCATTACAAGGGGCATAAGTAAGGGACCATTCTGAACCCAACGGTTTGAGGGTCTTCCCTTGCGATGGGGTGAGTACGGCTTTAATCATTTCCCAGTTCACACTGGGTGGTGACTTCATTTTATTTCTTCGATTAGTTCCCCCACGGACTACTCCGACTCTCCAACCGGGCAGCGAAACCTGGAACAGCGTCACCGATTTCTGTGTCCTATAGTGAGACCATGCATTAATAAAACTTTCCAAACTAATGTTATTTTAACCAAAGGTATTACTAGAGTTAGATAATGATTTAGTGTCTTCTTCGCTCACTACCTTTTTGTAGCAAAAGGAAAAAAGCTGTGAAGAATCTAGATAATCATTACTCAAAGCTTACCTTAAAGCATATTTAAAATGTTGGACTAATTTGGAGGATCTATTGTTTATTCCTGTCACCAAGGCCAAAAAGCCTAAGAGATAAGGGTATTAAGAGAGTTCGCTCCACCATCCTCTGGGAATTTGTGAGTCTAAAATTTGCCTCTCATTGTAAAGTATAGACCCAAAGAGCTTAAACCGTATTGGCAGGACTAGGCTTTACCGGACTGACCAATACCAATTGGTCCCTAAATCATACCATTGATAATGGTTTTGTTGGACAGTTATGACCCACAGCGTCACTATTTGTACAGATCATTGTGTTGTTGTACAAATTAACTATATGACAAAGGAAATTGCACTCTTATCATTTGTGATTAGATCACCAAGATGTATAAATGATGAGAGGTCCTTATGATTTGTTCCTTGATTGAGAATGATATGAGACAGTATCAATCAACAAAGGATAAATCATTAAATATCCCTAGTCAGAGTATTATCGAGATTGGACATCGATAAATACGTAAAAGACTAGTATCGTACTTGTGCGCGTTGTGAGGGCACAACGGCGTAGTTCTCATATACTTAAGTATTGGATACTTATGCAAGTGCGTCGGTAGGTTGTGGTTTCACCGATGGTAATGGAAACAGCTTCACTCTGGATAGACCCCCTCGGAATCCCATTGGTAGTTTGACTATGTGTCTAAGGGAGTCCGACATCAGGGTAGGTGTATTTGGTCTTAACCTGAGACTTGCACCGCTAATGCTTACGACAATCATATACTTTGGTTGAGGTCGTCTAGAGCTTTAACCAGTTCTGTGTATGCCGATACTAGGTATATTGAGAATCGTATAGAGTATTGGGTGTGATGTCAAGACAGAAGTATCACTCCAGTCATAGTGGAGATGATGTCACGTAGGATACGGTATTAGTACTCTTAAGTGATGCGCGACCATCGGGATATTATGACTAGGTCATGTATATCCAATTATAGAGACTAGTTACCAGACATCCGACATGTGCTTCGTACGGGCAGACACAACTCCAGCCCCTGGCCTAGCACGTGACAGTCCGATACTGGATCGAAATACGCAATACTACGGTATACTACGCTTGATATAGATCACATATTCCTGTAAGAATATTTCTGGAGAATTGGGTAGGCATGGCGCTTTGCTAGAAGCCAACCTTGTCTTGTGAATCGGTAAAACGTAGTACTTGGTACGTACGTGTTCGGATAGTCCGACGACCCGATTTACTGCCAACATATCCGGGGATCTCTTGGGTCGCGTCCCAATGATACACCGATGAAGTATGACTCGCACTTTAATTAATCTGGGATTAATTCGATGAGAGAGAAAATTAATCTGGATTAATTTCGGAGATATTTTATCTAGGATAAAATATTAATAAAAGAGAGAATAACGATTAATTTGGAATTAATCTGTAAATTGATATATTTGATATATTAAACGAAACTGGATTTCGACGCGGAATTGAAATTGGATTTTAATTCGGGCGAAACGAATTAATTAGAATTAATTCGTTAGCGACGTGAATAGTGAATTCGCTAGGCGTAATCATTTAATTACGACGCAACGGAGAAATCATTAATTTGGAATTAACGAACCCGAGCCCGAGTGTGATGCGAGCGCATTCGATTTCGAATTCGAGTGCGGCACGCAAGTCACATCAAGCGTCAAGTCATTCGTCACATCAAAGCGTTAAATCAAACGTCACTTTGAGTGATGTGACATTTTGATTGATGTGAGTGATTGATTGATTGTGAAGACATGTCACTTTAATAAAGTGAAATGAATAGTTGATGTAAGTGGGTTGGAATAGTGTATGTTGGTGGAAAGCATTTACCAATTGATTTTTAATTAATGTTTGGTAAATATTTAATATGATTTTATGGTAAATATATAAAGCATTTTGGAAATGCTTTACTAACCCTAATACACAATTCTTCATCACCATTTCTCTCTCTCACTCTCACGCCCATGGCAGTGAACTGCCATGGGTTGGCCAAATTTTGGAAGCAAAGTTCATGGGTTTTGTGGCAAAATCCAAGCGAGCTAGCACTCCGAGAGACATATGAAGGTGTTAGAGACACTTACCCTTGAGCAGGGAATCGTTCGACGAAGATTCGAAGCTCAAAATGATGAAAGAAAACTGAAAACTGAAACAGTGGCTAGAATGCTGTCATTGGGCGCCACTTTGATGGAGGTAAACTCGTTTTTGTTCGTCATCAATCGTCTCAACCGATCGATGTGAGTATTCCGCAACTCCTTTGAGATGTATTTCACACTTTATCATGCTTGTTTAATGATCTTGGGACCTAGATAATCACCAACAATGGCATCAAGAGCCTAGGTGCAAGCATGAAATTTTAGGGCTTAAAAAATTTGGGTAAATTTGTTTTGAGCATGATTTGAATGAATTGATTGTTTGAGTATGCTTATAACATGTCTAATTGCATATTGGTTGGACCAATTTGTTGAAAATTGATTTGGAAAATTTTCCCCAATATTTTATGTGTTGGCCGAATGGTATAGTATTTTGGGATTCTTGGAATTTTTTGATTTTGATTCATTAGATGAATTGGAATCATAATGTTGATGGGTAATTTAAGGTCAATTGGATTGTACTTTGAATTGAACATAAAAACCCCAAAATCCTCATGTTGGCCGAATAGGTATAGCCCCTTAATGTCTTGGAATTTTGATTTTATGAACATTAGATGTGTATGAAATCATTCGGGAATAATTCGTGTTCGTTGTCGATTGTGTAATTAATCGGATTGAATTCAAATCGGACAAAATTACCTTCTTGGCCGAGACATAGAAGCATGTAAATGGGTTTGATTTTTTCAAAACATGTTGGACATGTGATGATGATATTAAGCATGATTAATTGGACTAATTTGATGTTTTGGAAATATCGATCTAGGTGATTAATCATGATTTGCACTTTAGGTTAATTATATTATGAAATTGGATTTTATGAATTTAATTAATTGGGCCTTGAATTGGATTTGGGCTTTTAAAGTTGTAAATGGGGCTTATTGGGCTTTGTGTACAAAGTTGGGTTTAGGCCAAATGGATTGGATCCAATTGGGCCCAAACCACTTCCGTTAAGCCCAATTGCGACTTAAATGAACCTTTAAAGTTTAATTGGGCCTAATGGGCCAAGATTGATTTATGGGCTTATGGGGTAAATCCCGGATTGGATTTTGGTTATTCGGTTTGACCCGAGTTGACCAAAAGTCCACGCCTTAAGAAATCAATTAAAAGCCCATTAGACTTTAATTGAATTGACGTTGGACGTTAATCGGTCTTTGAGACGCGTTACGATTAAATTAGAATTTAAGTCGTAAAAGGTTTATTATTAAAGTGTAATATTTAATTTGGAATTAAATAACGAATTAGAATTGAATGCATATTAATTGGATTTAATGACGTAGTTTAATTTAATTCGAGAATCCGTACTTTGAGTACTTATTCGCAAAACGAGTTTGACTCGAACAAAATCAAATCGTTGTTTGAACATTGGATGATCACTAATTATCAGATTAATTAATTTGATTAGATTGATTGATAACATGCTTTGTGTGAATACATGGTTGTGATGAATGAATAATGTATATCAGATGGATATTAGTCGGGTAAGGGTAATTTTGGAAATTGTTGTAATAAATTTGATTTATTAAATTGGACCTGCGTGTCCAGCCTTTTCACCTCTATTCTCTTTGTATTCTCTTCTCACCTATTCCCCTCAATGTAAATGAGGTTTCTTTAGAAGTGTAGTGTAATGGGTAGAAGTAATACAAGTGCTAGCTTGAGAGAGAAGGGAGAGATTTGATCTAGGATCAATGTGTTAAGTATCCATCCGCATATCATTATTATTTATTTCATATGCGCTTTATTATGTATTAGAATGCATGTTTAAGGGTGTATGATGATGAGACCTTAACAAAGATAATAAATTGGTAGCCAATTTGCACGCGAAAAACCTCGCTCAATATCATGCGTTTTTCCTTCTTTGAGTGTTTCTTACTCAAGATCCGAGATTGGCATTGGGTTGTTGGCCAAAGTCAAGCCCTTTGTCCGTCAAAGATGTGTTTGAATCATCGAGAGTTTGTTCCATATTGGTGTCTTGTCCAAGTTGTGGTTTGTTGGCCAAACTCAAGACCGCTTCTTGTCACTTGACATTGATTACGAAGCTTTCCATGGTCAATGGGTCGCGCTTGAATGGGATCATTAGGTTTGTTGTGCCAAATCCAAGGCCTAGTTGATTCAGAGGAAAACGGTTAGGGTACATATTGGATATATAGGCATATATACGATACATGTTTCGGACTTGGATGTCCACCTACCGGACCTAGGAATTGGATTGGATCCAATTGATCTTAGAGATCTACCTAGTTAATTATCATACAATTTGTTGGCCAAAGTCAAGATTGTGTGACATTTAACGGGATCCTAGCCCACTAGGAAACACGGTTTCCCGAGTACTCGACAGAGGGTTAGAGGCTCCCGAAAATAGTGGGAGGCAAGAATTGAATTTGCAATATTCGTTCAATTACTCGCCATACGCGCTCAAACAAATATCACTCGTCAAAATAATTAAAAGTATTAGTTGGACTAATATTTTAATGTTGTTTTAATTAATATAGTTAGACTATATTCAAATAAATTCAATAAATAGTTGATTTTATAATTGGATTATAGTAATCAATATAATTGAATTAATATTATATTTGATTGAATAATTGGATTATTGTAATCATTATAATAAATAGTACCTTATATAATTGATTAAATAGTTGGAATATTAAAATCAAGAAATACTGAAAGATTGGACATTTAAATATAATCTTGGATTAAAATATTTAAATGGTTTAAATTTTTCAAATTGGGAATGAAATTTCAGGATGGTCCTGGAAATAAATAATAAGTTACTTTATTTGATAAAATAACCTATTATGCCTAAACCCGGAATTGAGCAAGTTAGTGGAACATAATCTTTGGAAGTATTATGTGATGATGACTTATAGTGCTTAATTCAACATACTTGTAATAAATCTATGTTTAGATTTAAGAAGTATTAAATTTGCAATTAATAATTCTTGGAGAATTAATGACTAATCTCAATGAGACGAAGTCAAACTTTGCAATTAGTTAAGTGGCGCAAGGCGCACTTTACGTCAATATTCTAGAAATCCAAGACTTGGCCAAAAACGTCTGAAATATTGAAAAGGGGTAAAGGCAATATCGTTATTATCTTCTGGGAAGATAAAGGACATATCCCCGAAGTGCTGTCGTTTGGATATGGCAGACACGAAGGAATTAAAGAAAGGGCAAGGCTCTGACTTTAAAATGTTTGTCAATATTATGTCTATTACTAGTATTAAAATTGGATTTTAAAATACTTAGTATGGTACATAAAAAATATGTATTGATGTTCAGAATCTGCTGTGAGCAGGATACTGACTTCAAGCTGAGGTTAATCTGTGAATCGGAAATGGGATGAAAGTCGCTATTTCGACCATAGATACCTAAGTTTAGGAACTACCTTCGGGCTTGTACCTAAATTAGGAAAATGTTATAATGTAACTAGTTTGACTAGAAACATTATCTCTATATCAGTGTTCAATCCGTTGGGATGAACCTTTATATTCTAGAACACTAAAGTGTTTTATTATATAAAGATGATATTGAGATAAACACATTAGATGTGATAACAGTATTAGTATTTTATATTTTGAATATAATAAAATCTCGAACATATAATATGACAAACTGATAGCTCATACTGATCTGATCAGAGATGAAACTAATTGTGGCATTATTGTCTGGGACACAATTAAATAAGAGTCGTATATCCACACTTTTGAAGAGTGGGTACTAGGACTGATTTGACTGATCAAATAAAGTCTACGAATCTGGTTTATTAGGTAAGGTACCTAAAACACTATTTACTTGGTAAAAGTGCAAGTGCCAACGATCTGATAACCCTATTCATAGTGAATTAAATGGGCCCATATCTAGCTAGGCTAGATGTGGATATGAATGTTTCGTGACCTTAACGGATGTGGCATCACGTTATGGTTATGTGTTTCTTTTAAAGAACACAATTGGAAACTTTTAGAGTTTCGACACGAAATAGACAAATAGATCGGCAAAAGTATTAAACCGTCACGGTAGGACCGTAAATGGAAAATACTAAGCAATAAGTTTCAAATATACTTGAAAGGGAGTATAGTATTCTTTCAAATGAGGACTCCTCCCGAGACACGTCAGTTTGACGGTGTGTCCGTACAGAGAAACCGAATTTGTTGGACATGATAAGGTTAATCATGAGTCACTCTGAGCTACCTTTTCCTTCAAAGAGATATAAACAGTGCAAAATTTATTTGAATAAGGTTCCATGTAAATTCTATTTGACAGACTCCATATTAGATATGAACGGGAAGGAAACTGGGTTTCACACTCCTTTTGATTTTGGGTATGCTAGGATTATGTTTGGATGATACCAAACTGGGAACCCAAATCGGATAAGTGCCAAATATAGTTTATCCTAGGGAAAAACCATAAGTTTAGTACTTATACATCTCACTAGAGAACAATTGTAATTGTTGCTCGCCATGCGGTCTTCCTTAGAGGATTACCGATATGCATGGTCAGTGAGTGGAGTGGTATGGGATGACGGTATAACCGATGAAAATCGGAGTAATACTGTTTCAGGCACGAAGTCCTTAATGGAACATAAATAGTTCATCAAGGATGAAAACTATACCATTGATCTTCGTATACAAAGAAACGCGTAGATCGGAGAGAATCAGAAAACAACCTGGGGTATGGGTTTCTGATCTCACCTCATAAAGATGTCAATCTTGTTGAGGTATACCAACCGACTACGTAGAAGGGGGTGATACAAGGTATCGACTTCCGTTATGGCAAAGTGCCATGAGTCCAAAATGGATTCCATGTATAACAACTATGTTTGGACACTAGTTGATCTACCATAAGGCATTGTGCCTATAGGTACTGCATAAGTCTCAAGGAAGACATACGTGGATGGCAACATACCAACGTACAAAGCTAGGCTTGTAGCGGAAAGGTATCGTTATCAACATTGTGTTGATTACGGTTTCAACCTTTTACCTGTTGCCACGGAAAATCCATTTGGATAATGCTTGCTGAAGCTGCACGTTTCATTTATGAAATTTGTCAGTTAAGATCAAAATCGCTTTCCTTAAACGGAAACCCTTTGGAGGATTTATATAACATCCTGACGATTTTGTCGTACTAAAACCAGTAAACAAGGTTTGCAGGTTATTCGATCCACGTTTGGATTGAAACAAGCATTAAGTTCTTGGAATTAATGTTTTGATGTAATCATAATGGTGTATGATTTAATTCAAAACGAAAATAATTCTTGTGTATATAAGAAGGTTAGTATGAGCGCACTGACAAGAATGTCCTTTAATAAAATAATGATAACATATTCATTTCTTGGAAATAAAATTCCCATATAATCGGTAAAAGCTTGGCTTTTGAGAAAATTCTCCGTAGAATTCTTGGGAGTAACAACCTTTATTCTAGAATAAAGATCTACTGGATAGATTAAGTTGTTCAAAACTCTGTGAGAACTTGTACATTAAAAATGAACATGACCTGGTGTCTCATACGCTTTGAGCATATGGATTCACAATCAGGCCAATCCAGATAATGGTCACTAGATTGATGTTAAGAACATCCATTAGAATCTTAGAGATCTAAGGATGCTGTCTTAGTCTGTGGAGAAGGAGAACTTGAAGTGACTGGGATCACTACTGCAAGTTTCCAAACCGATAAAACGACTGAAAGTCGCAAACGGTACTATACAGTTTGAATAACGGTACAGTGAGCTGAAAATCTTCCAAGTAAGATACTGTTACCGAATAAACAATAAATGCGGATAAATTGCAACAGCTGAGGCAGCAATTGAAGCAATCTGGGTCAATAATAAATCTAATTAGATTAGATATAGTTCTATTAACAGCTGAGCTCGGCTTCAGCGCAGGCTAAAGAATTAATGGTCTCATCAACGATCCAGATATATATCTTCGACTATTCATCTGATTCGTTCGGATCATACATCGTGGCGATGTGATGATCATATAAATCGCATCAGACGATAATCATGGAAATCCGCTGACGAAACCTTTTCTCAGCAGTTTGAGCAAACCGTACATAGTTCGGGTGTTAAACACTCGAGTGACTGGCTATAGGCCAAGTGGGAGATTGTTGGACAGTTATGACCCATAGCGTCACTATTTGTACAGATCATTGTGTTGTTGTACAAATTAACTATGTGACAAAGGAAATTGCACTCTTATCATTTGTGATTAGATCACCAAGATGTATAAATGATGAGAGGTCCTTATGATTTGTTCCTTGATTGAGAATAATATGAGAAAATATCAATCAACGAAAAATAAATCATTAAATATCCCTAGTCAGAGTATTATCGAGATTGGACATAGATAAATACGTAAAAAGACTAGTATCGTACTTGTGCGCGTTGTGAGGGCACAACGGCGTAGTTCTCATATACTTAAGTATTGGATACTTATGCAAGTACGGTAGGAGGTTGTGTTTCACCGACGGTACGGGAAACAGCTTCGCTCTGGATGACCCCCTCGGAATCCCATTGGTAGTTTGACTATGTGTTTATGGAGTCCGACATCAGGGTAGGTGTATTTAGGGGGGGGCATCGGATCGGATCGGATCCGATCCGATCCGATTCGATCCGATTTCGGATCGGTCGGATCGGATCCGAGAATCATAGAATATCCGATCGATCTTATTGGTCCGGTTCGACGGATTTCGGATCGGATCGGATAAATCCATCCGATCCGATCGATCGATTTTTTTTTTTTTTTTTAATGCGCAAAATAAAGTCGTTACATATTAAATAAAATAAAAAATTTCGATCGGATCGGATTTATCCGATCCAATCCGATCCGATCGATTTTTTGGATCAAACCCACCGAATTCGGATCGGATCGGACCAATCGATCGAAATAGGATGATTTCGGATCGAATTGGTCCGATCGATCCGATTCGAGATTTGGGATCGAACCAATCCGATCCGATCCGATAATTATCGGATCGGATCGGATCGAGTTCGATAACTTGATTCGATCCGATCGAATCAAAAAAAAGGTGGGCATTTCGGATCGGATCGGATTCGGATTCGGTCCGATCCGATCCGAGATATCCGATAATGCCCACCCCTAGGTGTATTTGGTCTTAACCTGAGACTTGCACCGCTAATGCTTACGATAATCAATATACTTTGGTTGAGGTCATCTAGAGCTTTAACCGTTCTGTGT
>SKCR01012798.1:0-11902 GCA_019454045.1 Zanthoxylum bungeanum
AACTGGTTCAAAACCAGTGAAGAAAATGGCTTTGTGCGTGAGAGAGATGAGAGAGATGAGAGATAAAATGTGTTATTAACTTAATAAAATGTAAAGCAAATTGATTATATATTTTCCAAGAATAAAATAATCAATTTTTCATTTAACTTTATCAAATAAATATTGGAGCCAAAACCAAAAAGTTTTTCCCTCCAAAATGCTTTTACACTTTATGTCAAGTCCCATCAGTGTCATATCCCTTTATTAAAGTGACATGATGTCAAGTCACATCACTAAGTGACAAGTGATTTGACGCTTTATGCGACCGATTGATTTGACGCTTGATGCGACTTGCGTCGCCGCACTCGAATTCGAAATACGAATGCGCTCGTAATCACACCCGGGCTCGGGTTCGTAATTCCAAATTAACGATTTTTCCGTCGCGTCGTAATTAAATGATTACGCCTAGCGAATTCATTATTCACGTCGCTAACGAATTTATTCTAAATTAATTCGTTCGCCGAATTAAAATCTAATTTTAATTCCGCGTCGAAATCTTATTTCGTTTAATATATCGAATATATTAATTTACCGATTAATTCCAAATTAATCGTTATCTCTCTCTAGACGATATTTTATCCTAGATAAAATATCTCCGTAATTAATCCTAGATTAATTTTATCTCTCTTCTATATAATCCCAGATTATTCAAGAGTGCGAGTTGTACGTCATCGGTGGATTATCGGGAAGCGACCCATGAGATCCCCGGATAAGTTGGCAGTAAATACGGTCGTCGGAGTATCCGAATCACGTACGTACCAAGTACTACGTTCTACCGATTTACGAGACAAGGTCGACTCCTAGCAAAGCACCAAGTCTTTCCCAATTCTCTGGACATATCCGTAAGAATATCAAAGATCTGTTATCAAGCGTAGTATACGATTGTATTGTGTGCATCGGCTCAGTATCGGATAGTCACATGCTAGGGCTGGGGATGGATAAGTGTCTGCCCCGTCCGAAGCACATATCGGATGTCTGGTAACATAGTCTCTATAATCGGATAGTTATGACCTGGTCACAATATCCCGATTGGTTGCGCAACACTCTTACTAGTACCGTATCCTGCGTGACATCATCTCCATAATGACTGAAGTGACACTTCCGTCTCGACATCACACCCAATACACTACGACTTTCTGATAAACCCAGAAGTGGTGTACGCAGAAACGGGTTAAAGCCTGTACCACCAAGACTAAAGTTTATCGATTATCGTAAGTATTAGCGATGTCAGTCTCAGGTTAAGACTATACACACCTACCTTGATTTCGGCCTCCCATAGACACATAGTCATAATACCAATGGATTCGAGGGGTCTATCCAGAGCGAAGCTGTTTCCTGTACCATCGGTGAAAACACGAAACACGCTCCTATCGCACTTGCATAAGTATCCAATACTTATATATATGAGAACTATGTCGTTGTGCCCTCACAACGCACACAAGTGCAATACTAGCCTATTCCGCATTATCGATGTCCAGTCTCGATAATACTACGGCTAGGGATATTTTAATGATTAATCATTCGGGGACTGATACTGTCTCATATCATTCTCAGTCCAAGAAAATAACATACGGACCTCTCTTCATTTATATATATATTTATGGTGATCTAATCACAAATGATGAGAGTGCAATTTCCTTGTCACATAGTTAATTTGCTACAACAACACAATGATCTGTGCAAATAGTGACGCTATGGGTCATTTTGTCCAACACCCTGGATATGTTGGCAGTAAATCAGGTCGTCAGACTATATGAACACGTGCGTACCCGATGATACCACATTCTTATTGATTTACGAGTCATGGTGGCTTGGGCAAAGCACCGTGCCTACCCAATTCTCCAGAAATATTCTTTAAGAAATATATAATCTTTGTCAGGCGTAGTATACATAGTATTGCGTATTGCGATCCAGTATCAGATGTCACATGCAAGGCCTGAGGCTGGAGTTGTGTTTGCCTAGTACGAAGCATATATCGGATCACTAGCAACTAGTTTCTTTAAGATCAAAAAAGTCATGACCTAGTCATACTTCCCCGATGGCTATAGCACTTAGAGTACCAGTTCTGTATCCCTGCGTGATCATCATCTCCATATGACTGAAGTGATACTTCCGTCTTGACATCACACCCAATACACTAAGATTCTCAGTATACCCAAAAGAGGCGTACACAGAACCTGTAAAAGCCCTAGACGACCAAAACTAAGTATATTGTTGATTGTCGCAAGTATTAGCGATGCAAGTCTCAGGTTAAGACCAAATACATCTACCATGATTCGGATTCCCATAGACACATAGTCATACTACCAATGGGATTCCGAGGGGTCTATCCAGAGCGAAACTGTTTTCGTACCATCGGTAAATAGAACCTCCTATTACTTTGCATGAGTATCCAATACCCAAATATATGAGAACTATGCCATTACGCTTCCATAACACGCACAAGTGTAATAACCTTATTCCGCATTATCGATGTCCAGTCTCGATAATACTACGACTATGGATATTTAATGATTAAACCTTTGTGGATTGATACTGTCTCAATCTTATTAATTCGAAACTAATCATAAGGACTTTTATCATTTATATATCCAGGTAATCCAATTACAAATGATAAAAGAGTGATGAGTGGTAAATCTATCACTATTCCCAGTCATTTAACCTAATATTTTGTATAGTTTCTTGAGTTTTTGTGAACGTTTTTGACGTGTTTTTGTGTTATTTTGCAGATAAATAAAGTTGGGAAAGCATTGGAAGCAATTTGGGGCCAAAATAGAGGAAAAAACTTACAAAAGGGCATTTTGGTAATTTTTCTGTGACGCCTAAAGTTGCCCCGGCCATGCTAACGTGCGCCGGGTCAACGGATCAGAATTTGAGAAGTTTGACTTTGTTAACGTGCGCCGTGACATGTGTCATCATCACAGAAGATCTGCTAAAATGCGTCGTGTGCCTCGTGTCGAAGTTTTCATTGGACCGAATCACCGGCGAATCACATGCTGCCACGTGTTAATCTCTCATTGGACCAATCCTAAACTCGTGCCACGTGTCAGATGTTCATTAGACCGAAAGCTCCGCCAATCACCGTCTGCCATGTGTCATCTTCTCATTGCATCACCTTTATCGCGTGACACGTGTCATCACCAGATTCTGCCGACAATGCGCATGGTCAAAAGCCGTGTTGACTGAAACGTATGCTGGCGTCGCGACGCCGAAGCCCTTGGCGTCGCGATGCTGGACGCAAAAATTGTCTATAAATTGAGCTCGAGATTTCAGTTTTAGTTGTACCATTCTCCTCATTTATTGATGTAAATAGAGAGTTTCTCTCTCTAATTTCTTTTAATTTAAGTTTTGTAATTAATTTTTAATTACATTCTGTAATAGTAATTACTTTTGTAATAGTAATAGTAATTTATCTTGTTTTTACTGTTTCAATTTTACTATTCAACAATGATGAGGTAACTTCTCCGCTAAGGTGAAAGGTAATTCTTTTACTGTTACTATTTAGATTAATCTCCCTTAAATATAATATATTTACTATTTAAAAATTTGACTTAATAAGGATACCGCCATATTGGTCGGTTAGCTATTAAATTTAAATTGGTTTAAACCTCACTAATCATGGATACCGCCTATATGGCTGGTTGATAATAAATTTCTTACCGCCTATATGGCAGGTTCATGGACAAATCATACAGCCTTTATGGCTGGTCGGACTTAATTGAATTAATCAGGTTACCGCCTTTATGGCTGGTTGGTAATATTATCACAAGTTTATATATATTTTATGGGAGATATTTAAAATAGTAAATAGTAAAAGTAATTCATTTTACCTTAGCATTTTATTTTATTGTTATTTACTTTTCAGTATTTCTTTACCGCATTTACTATTTCGCATTTTTACTTTATGGCTTTTACTTTTAAGTTTTTACTAGCTCTAGCCATGTGTCATAACTAAGTTAGTTATCTAGGGTTGTGATGAATTTCAATATCACTAGTTTATAAGGGTTAGATTATAGTTTGGGTAATATAAAGATTTATTTATTGAGTCTTAATCTTAATGTTTTTTATTAACTGGCCATTAATAAAATTGATTAGGTAAACTTAAAATGAACTAGACATAGGGATTTTAAGTTTAAGACCTTAGACTCAATAGCCCACGATCTTCCTTGAGGATAGATAACCCTTTAATAGATTTCCTTACATGATAGACATATACCTGTCGGGCGGGGTAGCCATAATTGGAACTTAAATTAATGAATCCAGATAATTTGGTTGACATAGACATATGGTTCAATTGGGTTAAACTGGGTATTTGTGTCTGACCATCGACAGAGGCATTCACATAATTTAGTGTTCCAGGTTAATAAATCAATATATTACCCAGCTATAGGATAACCACTTCATCTTTAAATAATATTGAAAAGATTCACAACCCTAGATAGTTTTTAATATTGAATTTTCTTTAAACTTACTTCGAACAATTTTATTTACTTGTCTTTAAATTTAGAATCGTCGCCATTTCAAATCAATCCAACATGTTAGATACTAGTAATCATTTGACCTCATAAATAATAGCTTAGGTATTAAGTCCTAGTGGGATCGATATTTTTATAATACTTGAACGATACGTATGCTTCATATACGTGTGTGTGTTTACGCCGGTCAAGTTTTTGGCGCCGTTCCCGGGGACTTATTTATTTTCACTATTAGTTTTAAGGTTAGATACCTTTACTTGTATCTAATTCTTTTTACTTATTGTTTTTATTTTCTTGTGTTTCAGGTTCTCAAAAACTTCATGAGACGAACCAGAAGCTTTGAACTTCGACCGCTTGACCCATAAATTGAAAGAACCATCAGACACTTGAGAAGGGAACGGCGAGAAGGCCAAGAAGCTTTAGTCAACATGGAACCTGAACCTTTGAATGTTGCACCACCAATTCCCATTCGAGACAGAACCATTCCGGTGGTTGACAGACTCATTTCTTGTATTGTACTTCCTCCCTTACCAGCAAATGCGGGTGACATCAAAACATGCATTCGATGATTCAACAGTCAGTTCAGTTTGGAGGAATTGCAATTGAAGACCCTAATACCCACATCAGCAACTTCCTGGAAGTTTGCGGCACTTTCAATTACAACCGATAAGCTAAAGAAGCAATGAGACTGCGTGTTTTCCCATACTCCTTGAAGGACAGAGCTAAAGCTTGGCTACATTCACTACCAGCAGGTTCCATCACAACTTGGAACATTTTAGCCACCAAATTTATTGCAAAGTACTTTCCACCAGCCAGAACTAGAAAACTGAGAAATTACATCACATCCTTTGTACAACAAGACTCGGAAACTCTCTACGAAGCTTGGGAAAGGTACAAAGATTTGCTCCGGAAATGTCCTCACCATGAGATTCCAAAATAGCTTCAAGTCCAAACTTTCTATAATGGACTTTCTAGAATAATGAGAACCATAATCGATGCTGCTGCTGGAGGAGCCCTGATGGCAAAAGGAGAAGATCAAGCCTGGGACCTAATCGAAGAAATGGCCAACAACAATTCTTTGTGGCCAACAGAAAGAAGCATGATCCAAAGAATTGCAGGAATTTATGAAAGTGGAGTCAATACAGCAGTCAATACCAAGCTGGATCAGATATGCAAATTCATGGAGACTTTTACCACTGGATCCACAAGTTCACCATATGGAAGAGCACCGGAGCCAAACCAACTTGAAGAGACGGTGAATTATGTCAATAATTTCAACAGACATGGAACAATCCATATTCCAACACCTACAACCCAGGGTGGATGAATCATCCTAATTTTTCATGGAGTAACAATTCAGGGCAAAAGAACAATCCACCGCTTGGATTCCAACAGAACTATCCACCACCTGGATTTCAGCAACAAAACAAATGCCATGTTCAGATAAATGAACCAAGATAGCAGAAGTGCTAGCTCAGTTAAAAAAGTACGATGTTGTGATTCAGAGCCAATCAGCTTCTATTAAAGCACTGGAGAATCAAATCGGCCAACTGGCCAATGCTCAGAGTTACAGACCACCAGGAAATCTTCCCAGCAACATAGAACCAAATCCAAGGAACCGAGGAAATGAGCAAATTCAAGCCATTACTTTGAAAAGCGGTACTGAGATCAATAAAGATGTAGGGATCAAGGCAACAATTGAGGAAATTCCAAAAGATGCAGTTCCACAGATGGAGGAAAAAGAAGCAAAGGAAAAAGAAAAAGATCATATCATTCCACCTCCACCTTTTCCTAAGCGACTACAGAAAAATAAACTGGACAAGCAGTTTGCTCGTTTCTTGGAGGTATTCAAAAAGCTGCATATCAACATTCCATTTGTAGAAGCCTTGGAAGAAATGCCCAGCTATGTCAAATTCATGAAAGATATTCTTTCACGAAAACGGAGATTGGGAGACTACGAAACAATAGCATTAACAGAAGAATGCAGCGCCATTATTCAGAGGAAACGTCCCCCGAAATTGAAAGATCCTGGCAGTTTCACAGTTCCATGCACCATTGGAGAACATTACATCGGTAAGGCTTTATGTGATTTAGGAGCCAGTGTTAACTTGATGCCTTTTTCTATTTACAGGAAGCTGCAGATTGGAGAAGCAATGCCTACCTCAGTTTCATTGCAACTTACGGACCGAACACTTGCATTTCCAAGAGGTGTTGTTGAAGATGTGCTGGTGAAATTAGACAAACTAATTCCCGAGTGATGAAAAGGAAGAAGAATGCTTCAGAGTTGATGTTGTTGAAAGTATCGTTCAAAATACTGATCCAAATCCCACAGATACACTTGAGGCTTGCATCACCAACATGACTGACAATGAGCTAGATGCTGAAATCCAATCCTGGAATGTATCAACTACCTTGACAAACATTCCAATTCAAAGCGACACCACCAGTTGAAAGCTTGGAACTGCCCAAGAAAGATCGAATCAAGCCTTCGATTGAAGAACCACCACAGCTGGAGCTGAAGTTGAAGTTACTTCCGAGCCATCTCAGGTATGCATTTCTTGGAAACACTTCTGAATTACCTGTTATTATTTCTTCTTCAATAACATTGGAGCAGGAAGAAAAGCTACTGAGAGTATTACGAGAACACAAAAGAGCCATTGGCTGGACTATAGAAGACATTAGAGGCATTAGTCCATCATTTTGCATGCACAAGATTCTGATGAACGATGAGTACAAACCCACAGTGGAGCATCAACGGAGACTTAATCCAATCATGAAGGAAGTCGTGAAGAAAGAAATAATCAAATGGTTGGATGCTGGCAACATTTACCCAATTTCAGATAGTAGTTGGGTGAGTCCTATGCAGTGTGTACCAAAGAAATGAGGAACTACTGTGGTTACCAATGAAAAGAATGAGCTAATTCCAACAAGAACGGTGACCGGATGGAGAGTTGTTGAGTTCTAATATATGTCCCAAGATCAACAAATCAAGCAAGAAAACGCATGAATACACAACATAGGAGGTGCGGAATATACTCACAATGGTCGGTTTTGATGCGAAGAAGAACACAAGCCATTTTCTTCCTCCAAGCAGTTCGGCAGTGACCCTCCAAGGCAGTGGACTGCTCGGTTTTGCTCCTCTTTGATGCTTCAAGAATCGGCCATGCTTGTCACCATTGAAGCTCCAAGCTTCAAGCTTTTCCATGCTCATAAATTCGTTTCCCTATCACCTTAGGATAACTCTATGTGTGTGCTAGCACTTGGTTTTGAAACAAAATCAATTCTTGCTTCTCATTACTTCTCGGCAGAACCAGAAAAAAAAAAACGAGAGAGAAGAAGATGAAAAACGCTCCAAGTCGAGAGAGGAAAAAGGAGGGAAAAGAAGAAGACCGTGTCTGGCATGAGGGAGAGAGAAAAGCTTTTATTTTTTGTTTTATTTATTTTACCAAGTAAATAATAAATAAAACATATAAATCACTTTTAATACAAAAGTCAAAAAGCAAGAAATAAATAATGTTATATTTCATTTCAAGCTTTTAAAAGCTTTTCATCAACTCAAATCAACTATTCACATCAAATCCATCCACTTTAATAAAGTGACAACATGTCATGTCACATCACTCAAAGTGACAAGTGACTTGACGATTGATGCGACTAGCGATTTGACGCTTGATGTGACTTGCGTGCCGCGCTCGAATTCGAAATACGAATGCGCTCGCAATCACTCTCGGGCTCGGGTTCGCTAATTCCAAATTAACGAATTTTCCGTCGCGTCGTAATTAAATGATTACGCCTAGCGAATTCACTATTCACGTCGCTAACGAATTAATTCTAAATTAATTCGTTCGCCCGAATTAAAATCTAATTTTAATTCCGCATCGAAATCCAATTTCTAACAATATATCAAATATATTATTTTATCAATTAATTCCAAAATAATCGTTCTCTCTCTTTAATTAATATTTTATCCCAGATAAAATATCTCCGTGATTAATACCAGATTAATTTTCTCTCTCTTGAAATTAATCTTCTCTCTTTACTAATTAATCACAGATTAATCATAGTGCGAGTTATACGTCATCGGTGAATCTTCAGGAAGCGACCCATGAGATCTCCGGATATGTTGGCAGTAAATACGGTCGTCAGACTATCCGAACACGTAAGTACCTCGTACTACGTTTATACCGATTTACAAGACAAGGTTGGCTTCTAGCAAAGCGCCATGCCTACCCAATTCTCCAGAAATATTCGTACAGGGAATATAGATCTGTATCAAGCGTAGTATACCGTAGTATTGTGTATATCGGCCCAGTATCGGATAGTCACGTGTGCTAGGGCTGGGGCTGGATAAGTGTCTGCCCCGTCCGAAGCACATGTCGGATGTCTGGTAACTAGTCTCTATAATCGGATATATATGACCTAGTCATAATATCCCGATGGTTGCGCAACACTTAAGAGCACTAATACCGTATCCTGAGTGACATCATCTTCAATATGACTGAAGTGATATTTCCGTCTTGACATCACACCCAATACACTACGACTCTCTGATAAACCCAGAAGTGGTGTACGTAGAACCGGTTAAAGCCCTGTACCACCAAGACCAAAGTCTATCGATTATCGTAAGTATTAGCGATGTGAGAAGTCTCAGGTTAAGACCATACACACCTGTTGGAAAAAATAACCAAGCCCCAAGATCAACAAGAACAAGCAAAAATATATAATACATGAATGAATAAATTGAAGTATGGCGGAATCATACTCACAATACTTGAAAATGGATGCTTAGATGATGCGAAAACTCCTCCCTTGTGCAGTAAGCTCTCGGCCAAGAAGAAAAAGAGGGACTCCAAGTCGAGTTTGATCCTTCCAAGCTCAAGGATTAGTTTCCCATATCACCTATGTATGATCCCTTGAAGGTGCTAGCCTTTGTTGTGATTTTGAATGCACAACTTCTTCAAATCTTGCCACAAAAATTGAAGAAATGGAGAGCCCAAAACTGCATGTAGTTTCGGCAATGTGAGAGAGAGAGAGTGGAATGATTTTTGTTACAAAAATCAATATATTTATGCCATAATATTTATTAAATTAATAATAAACTTATGACACAAATCATGCAATGGCTTAGAGTGTCAAACACTCAAACTCCATGCAAAACCATTGAGTGTATTGTACACTATCACCATGCAATGTATTAACAATTAAATAATGCATAAAATGACATGTGTCATGTGGGCCCCACACAACCCAAATGAAAGTGGGCCCACGCGCACTCACGCGTTCGGGTTCGATATTTCCGAAATACCGAACTTTCGTCGCGACGTTAATTAAATCGAATTTAAATAAATAATTGCGCCTAGCGAAATTATTATTTACGTCGCTAACGAATTAATTCTAAATTAACTCGTTTGCCCAAATTAAAATCTAATTTTAATTTCGCGTCGAAATCGAATTTCGATTTTATATCGAATATAAATTTTTATGATTAATTCCAAATAATCGTTCTCTCTCTATGTATAGTACTTTATCCAAGATAAAGTCTCTCTGTAATTAATCCAAGATTAATCGAGTTTGAATCATACGTCATTGGTGAATCTTCGGGAAGCGACCCAAGAGATCTCTGGATATGTTGGCAGTAAATACGGCCGTCAGATTATCTGAATACGTACGTACCAAGTACTACGTTTTTACCGATTTACAAGACAAGGTTAGCCTCTAGCAAAACGCCATGCCTACCCAATTCTCCAGAAATATTCTTATTGGAATATAAGATCTATAACAGGCGTAGTATACCGTAGTATAGTGTATATCGAACCAGTATATGGATGATCACATGTAAGGCCTGGGGCTGGAGATGTGTATGCCCCGTACGATACACATATCGGACATCAAGCAACCAGTCTCTTTGAATCGGATAATCCTGACCTAGTCATATTATCCCGATGGTTGCAACCATTATAGAGTACTAGTTCTGTATCCCTCGCGATCATCATCTCCATATGTCTGAAGTGATACTTCCATCTTGACATCACACCCAATACACTATGATTCTCGATAAATCCAGAAGAGGTGTACACAGAACCCGTTAAAGCCCTGGACCACCAAAACTAAAGTTTACCGATTGTCGTAAGTACTAGCGATGCAAGTCTCAGGTTAAGATCATATGCACCTACCCTGAAGCGGACTCCCATAGACACGCAGACATACTACCAATGGGATTCCGCGGGGTCTATCCAGAGCGAAGCTGTTTTCGTACCATCGGTAAAACACAACCTCCTACCGCACTTGCATAAGTATCCTATACTTAAATATATGAGAACTATGTCGTTGTGCCCTCACAACATGCACAAGTACAGTACTAGTAGTCTATTCCGCATTATCGATGTCCAATCTCGATAATACTACGACTAGGGATATTTAATGATTAAACCTTTATGGATTGATACCGTCTCATATCATCACAATCCGGAACTAATCATAGGGACTTTACCATTTATATCAAAGTAAATAAATTACAAAACGGTAAAAGGCAATTTCATTACTACATAGTTAATTTTGTACAATAATAATATCATTTACAAAATAGTGACGCTATGGGTCATAACTGTCTAAAAATCTTACACTTGGCCTATAGCCAGTCACTCAAGCATCTAATACCTGAACTATGTATGTGTCGCTCAAACTTTTCCCGAGGAATTATTTTCGTCAGCGGATCTGCAATGTTGTCCTCTGATGCGATCTTTTCGATCTTCACATCGCCACGATGTATGATCTCTCGAATCAGATGGAATCATCGAAGAACATGTTTGGATCGTTGATGAGACCTTGGTTCCTTAGCTGCGCTATGGCCCGCTATTGTCACAATACAATAAAACGGGCTCAGCTGCTAATGGAACTACTCCTAATCCAACTAGGAATTTTCGGATCCAAACCGCTTCCTTTGCTGCTTCAGCTGCTTGCCAATGTACTCCACTTCAGTTGTTGAATTGGCAACAGTATCTTGCTTGGAAGATTTCCAGCTCACTGCTCCGTTATTCAAGCAAAATATGTACCCGGTTTGCGACTTGAAGTCGTCTCTGTCGGTTTGGAAACTTGCATCGGTATACCCAGATAACTCAAGTTCTCCATCTCCATAGATAAGAAAACATCCTTAGTTCTCTTAAGATACCTAAGGATACTTTAACCGCCATCCAGTGATCCTTTCCTGGATCGGCCTGATATCGATTACACATGCTCAAAGCATAGGACCATCAGGTCGTGTACATATCATGGCATACATGATCGATCCAACTGCCGAGGCGAATGGAGTCGACTCATGTTGTCTCTCTCATCTTGTGTTTTAGGACACATGTCCCTAAATAGATAGACGCCATGTGATGTTGGCAACA
>SKCR01012799.1:0-11870 GCA_019454045.1 Zanthoxylum bungeanum
CTTTCAAGGGATCAAAAGAGGTGATAGGGAAACCATCATAGAGCAAGGAATACACAAAGTTTGGTGCTTCTTCTTCTTGTCTTCCTTGGCCGAGCCTAATCTACCTTGGAGCTTCCATTTGGTTTGATTTTTCTTTCATCAACATAGCATTGTAATATGATTCCGCCATACTTCATGTTTATATATATTCTTTGTTGTATTTCATGTATGCTTAATCTTTCCTTGGGACATATTATAGAAACCAACATAGTTGTCGGGTCCATCAACCCAGAACTATTTTCATCTAGAGTGTGTAGTCTTTCTGATATGTAATTTTGTTGTATCATTGACGTGAGTTAGATGTTGTACACACATTGTATTTACTCGTAGTCATGTATATGCATGTATTTGTTTCATAATCTTGCATTCTGTTATCTAGTATTCAAGTTCGCATGCGTGATTCAGTGAACATTACATAGCATTAAGATAAAAAGAAAGTGTTCTAGTACATGTGTGGAGGCTTAGGCGACAGTGGAATATGTTGCTTTCCGGTAACATTCCCGTACCGAGGATGTTACATCTAGCCAATAAGAGTTTCCCCTAAAACCTTCAGGATTTTGAAAGGTCCCTCCCAGTTAGGAGATCATTTGCCAAATTCTTTATAATTGTTCCCCAATGGATGAATCAATTTCCACACCAAGTCCCATACTAAGAAAATCTTCTTCTTCACCATTTTGTTGTAAGTCATGAAAACTTTCTTCTTCTGGCACCACTATATTATTAAAAGCATGTATCTTTTGTTTATCCAATCCTTCTAGTTCCATTTCCATGGCCTAGTTGTATTTATCGGGAGTTAATTCTTCTATCTGGCCACACTTAGGGAAGGAACCACAAATTCCATTGGCAGGACTACTTAATGACCAAAGGTGATGGAGAATAGGCTTACAAATGTTGCTCTCCTCTTCAAAGTTCTATATGCTAAAAGAGTTTTTGAGAAAATCCTTAGCCAATCTCTTGGGTTTTCCTCAATCATTTTATGCAGGATGGCAATGAACACTTGTTTGAAGCTTCTACTTGCCTATTGGCCTGTGGATAGTGAGGAGTGGAATTGATTAACTTGATCTCGTAATCTTCTGTAAAATCTTTAATCTCTTCTCATGTGAACATAATGACTTGATCGGTCTTTATGGATTGAGGAATTCTGAATTCGTGGATGACTTTTTTCTTGATAAACTAGATCACATCTTTTTACTCCATCTTTTTCAGTGGTACAACCACAACCCATTTTGTAAAATAATTTATAGCCACAATGATAAAGTTGTGGTCTTTGGAGGAAGCATGATACACTTTTCCAATCACGTCCATGGCTTATCCTCTGAAACGTCAAGACTTTACTACTGAGTACATGTCACTTGCAAGAACTCGTTGGATGGATCTATATTTGTGGCACTACGAGCATCATTTTGAGTAACTAATATAGTTGGGGATGGTTGGCCAATAATAGTCATGTCTCCTCAAAAGCCACCTATTTTTATTTCGTGTACTTACTTCATTACTTCCATATTAAGAAAGCTCAAATACCTTAGGAGGAGCCTATCAAATCCCTTCTTATATAACTATTCTAACAGAAAAAAAAATTTGTGCTTGACCTTTGAGTCTGTAAGGAACCCTTGTATTTGGATTCTCCGGGTACTTCTAGAATTCTTCCCTCTTATCCCATACCACTTATACATCAGTATTGAAGACTTTCATATTAATTCATCTCTTGGATAGAAGAATGTAAACGCTTCTGAATTAATACTAGTTTATGTGTGAGCTCTTCTGACATTTTTATTCGAGAAGCAATTTATACTAGATGGTCTGATTTCCTTTTATCCTCTTTTAGAACATACTAGATATCACTTCTTCCAAAGTCTCCATGAGTTTTATGGCTGTTGTGAAATAAAATGCTAATGAAAAAATTATTGCACTTGTATTATCATGCTACTTGCTTCAATACTGGTTGAGAATCCCTTTTGATTAAGAAATTTCATGCTCCTAATGCTTTGAGGATTTCCAGACTGATGATGAATGTTTTATACTATGCCTGATTATTGTTCCATTCAAACTTCATGATGAATGACATAGTTGTTTTAGATCCTACATGAGAAGTGATAACAATTCCTGCTCATAGTGAACTTTCAGTACTAAAGCCATCAAATTTGATGATTCATGGAGCCTTTTCCACTCTTTACACTTGAAGCTCCAGTTCTCGCTTTTTATTTATAAACAAGGTGTTGGACAATTATGACCCATAGCAACACTATTTATACAGAACATGGTGTTGTTGTACAAATTAACTATGTGACAAAGGAAATTGCTCTTTTATCATTTTAATTGGATTACCAAGATACATAAATGATAAAAGTCCATATGACTAGTTCTGGATTAATAAGATAGGAGACAGTATTAATCCATTAAGATTTAATCATTAAAATATCCCAAGTCGTAGTATTATCGAGATTGGACATCGATAATGCGGAATAGACTAGTATTACACTTGTGCGTGTTGTGGGAGCATAACGACATAGTTCTCATATATTTAAGTATTGGATACTTATACAAGTGTAATATGAGGTTGTGTTTACTGATGGTACGGAAACAGCTTCGCTCTGGATAGACCCCTCGGAATTCCATTGGTAGTATGACTATGTGTCTATGGAAGTCAGAATCAGGGTAGGTGTATTTGGTCTTAACCTGAGACTTACATCGCTAATACTTGCGACAATCAATATACTTTTGTTTTGGTAGTCCGGGGCTTTAACAGGTTCCGTGTACGCCTCTTCTGGGTATATTGAGAATCGTAGTGTATTGGGTGTGATGTCAAGATGGAAGTATCACTTCAGTCATATGGAGATGATGGTCACGTAGGATACGGAACTAGTACTCTTAAGTACTGGAGTCATCGGGATAATATGACTAGGTCATGCTTATCCGATTATAGAGACTAGTTACCAGAGATCCGACATATACTTCGTATGGGGCAGACACAATTCTAGCCCCAGGCCTAGCATGTGACATCTGATACTGGATCGCAATACGCAATACTACGTATACTACGTCTGATACAGATTATATATTCCTTTAGGAATATTTCTGGAGAATTGGGTAGGCACGGTGTTTTGCTAGATGCCAACCATATCTTGTAAATCAGTAAAAACGTAGTACTAGGTACGTACGTATTCGGATAGTCCGACGACCTGATTTACTGCCAACATATCCTGGGATCTCATGTGTCGCTTCCCGAAGATTCCCCGATGCCGTATGACTCGCACGTAATTAATTTGGGATTAATTATAAGAGAGAGAAAATTAATCTAGGATTAATTACAGAGAATTTTATCTGGGATAAAATTCAATTAAAAGAGAGAGAACGATTAATTTGGAATTAATTGGTAAAATAATATATTCGATATATTAAACGAAATTATATTTCGACGCGGAATTAAAATTAGATTTTAATTCGGGCGAACGAGTTATTTAGAATTAATTCGCTAGCGACGTGAATAGTAATTTTGCTAGGCATAATTATTTAATTAATTTGATTTAATTACGTCGCAACGGAAAAATTGATTAATTTAGAATTAGCAAACTCGAGCCCAGGATGTGTTGCGGGCCCACTCGGATTTTGAATCAAGTGGTGCCCACATGTCACATCACCTAATCAACTTTAACAACTTTATGTTGATAGAAGTAGATGGGATTTGATGGTTGCTTGTTTTACACACAAGCATTATTAAAGTTTGATGTGATTATGACTTGTACCAATTTTGGAAATTGGTAAATGGTATTTGTTTTTGAAAATCAAATAACACAACACAATTTATTCTTTCTTTCTTCTCCTCCATGGCCGAATGGCCTTCTTCATTATTCTCTCAAAATGCCGTGAGCCTTGGGCTCATTTTTCTTCTTGATTTTGCTTCAAAATCAAAGATGCTAGCTCATCCAATGAGTCATTCAAAGGTGATAGGGAAACCTATCTATGAGATTGGAATCAAAACTTAAAGCTTGGTGCTTGAAGATCAACACAAGGAGCCCAAAAAGGGCTTGGTCGAATCATCCATGGAGGGAAATGTTTTTTGTGTTCATCGCATCCAAAAGCCGATCAAAGTGAGTATTTTCCGATACTTTACTTTGTTGTATTCGCACATTTGATTGCTTAATTTGATCTTGGTTTGACCTAGAAAACCCAACACAATGATGGTTAGCTAAAAAATCTACAAATGATTACCCTTTCATAGATTTTTTAGGAAAATAATTCAGGTAAATTTAAACATGGATAAAAACAATTTCTTAATCCTTCCATTGATCAATAGTTTGTTGAGTATGTACTTGATCCGGTCGGTTTATGACACCATATAATACGGAGGAAATGATATAATGGTGCAATTTAGTGCAGATAAAATTACAGAACGAGACACATCTTCTCAATTGCATAGTAATTCACATTTATAGAAGAAGTACTTTTACTAAATTAGTAAATAGTCTGCTCGTATTCTACTTAACTATTTTAGGCTAGCAAACATTCAGTTAACTCATGAGCGGCCGATATTTATAATTTGATAGGAATTCCTTTCTTGGAGGTGCAAGGACATGGGCTTTAATCAAATACACCTTTATCCTCTCAAATGCATGTTGATGCTTCTCATACCACTTGAACTCCTTCTCACATTTAAGCTTTAACAGGTCTGAAAATTCCTTATTCTTTCATGTAGATTTGTAATAAATCTCCTCACATAATCCACTTGTCCCAAGAACCTCTATAATTCCTTCTTATTTTAAGGAGGTTGATCTTCCATGATTGCTCTTAATTTGTCTTTCATGTAAGATTTGTAATAAATCTCCTCACATAATCCACTTGTCCCAAGAACCTCTATAATTCCTTCTTATTTTAAGGAGGTTGATCTTCCATGATTGTTCTTATTTTGTTTTTTTCAATTTCAATTCCTTTCTGGTCAATCAAAACTCCCATGAAGTTTCATGCTTTGGCACTAAAAACACATTTGAAAGGATTGAGCTTGAGCTTATGCTTCCTCATTCTTCCGAAGCTCCTCCTCAAATACATTTGAAAGGATCACATGCTCTTTTATATTTCACACAATGTCATCCACATACATTTCCATAAAATGACCAATATGTTAGTGTTCCTAGAACATGCCAAGGATCTCTACAACATGATTTAGTGTGTGAATAATCAAAATAAGATTGCGGAATAAACTTACATTGATTGGCTTGGACAATGGATTTCAAAAATCTTTTTATTTCGGAAGCTCCAAGCTTTGTGTTTGTGTTCCAAAATCAAGGATGAGTTTCCATATCGCCTTCTTTGACTCCTTAAAAGTGTTAGCTTGAAGAAATTTTCAAACAAAATTTCCCTTGGAGATGAAGAAGCTAACAACAAATAAGAGGAGAGGGAGAGAGTTTTTGTTGTTTGATATTTTGATTTTCTAAAAACAATTACCAAATGCACTTCCAAAGTTGGTATATGTCTTTACAAAATTAAAACAAAGTGTGTTGGTTTGGATTGTGTGTTAAATAAGCAATCCAATTCTTACACAACCATTAACAACTTCCATCACATGTCAAACATGTTGATGTAAGTCAAGTGTGTCCAACCACTTTTAAATTCCAAATTTAAGTCGAACAACTCAACACGCAACTTCGCTCGGACCCGGGTTCATTTAATTCCGAATTAAAAGAATTTTTCTTCGTCGCGACTTAATTAAATCTAATTTAATTAAATAATAATGCCTCGCAAAATTATTACGAAAGCCGCTCACGAATTAATTCTAAATTAATTAGTTCGCCCGAATTAAAATCCAATTTTAATTCCGCTTTGAAATCTAATTTCAATTAATATATCGAATATATTATTTAATCGATTAATTCCAAATTAATCGTTCTCTCTCTTCTATCAGAATTTTATCCCAGATAAATTATTACAGCAATTAATCCTAGATTAATTTTCTCTCTCTCATAATTAATCCCAGATTAATTCTGTTCGAGTAAAATGTCATTGGTGAATCTTTAGGAAGCGACCCATGAGATCCCTTGATATGTTGGTAGTAAATACGGTTATCAGACTATTCGAATACGTGCGTACCTAGTCCACATTCTTACCGATTTACAAGACATGGTTGGCTTCTAGCAAAGCACCGTGCCTACCCAATTCTCCATAAATATTCTTTTAAGGAATACATAATCTTTGTCAAGCATAGTATACTAAGTATTGCATATTACGATCCAGTATCGGATGTCACATGCTAGGCTTGGGGCTGGAATTGTGTCTTCCCCGTATGAAGCATATATCGGATCACTAAAAACTAGTATCTTTAATCGGATAATCATGACCTAGTCATACTATCCCGACAGCTGCAGCATTTAAGAGTACCAGTTTTGTATCCTACATGATCATCATCTCCATATGACTGAAGTGATACTTCCATCTTGACATCACACCCAATACACTACGATTCTCAGTATACCTAGAAGAGGCGTACACAGAACCTGTTAAAACCCCGGACGACCAAAACCAAAGTGTACTGATTGTCACAAATATTAACGATGCAAGTCTCAGGTTAAGACCAAATACACTTACCCTGATTCAGATTCCCATAGATATATAGTCATACTAACAATGGGATTCTGATGGGTCTATCCAGAGCGAAGTTGTGCTCGGCCAACGGCTAACAGAACCTCATATCACACTTGCATAAGTATCCAATACTTAAATATATGAGAACTATGTCATTATACTTCCATAACGCGCATAAGTGCAATACTAGCCTATTTCGCATTATCGATGTCAAGTCTCGATAATATTACGACTAGGGATATTTAATGATCAAATCTTTCATGGATTAATACTGTCTCATATCTTATTAATCCGGAACTGATCATTTTGACTTTTATCATTTATATATCCAAGTAATCCAATTACAAATGATAAAAGAGCAATTTACATTGTCACATAGTTAATTTATACAAAGAACAC
The DNA here is from genome assembly GCA_019454045.1 of Zanthoxylum bungeanum. NCBI lineage: Eukaryota > Viridiplantae > Streptophyta > Magnoliopsida > Sapindales > Rutaceae > Zanthoxylum > Zanthoxylum bungeanum. The sequence continues at coordinate 7,012 of SKCR01012799.1, forward strand.
CATGTCTTTTACAAATAGTGATGCTATGGTTCATAATTGTCCAATAATCTCCCACTTGGCCTATATCTAATCACTCAAGTGTCCAACACTTGAACTATATACGGGTCCCTCATGCTTATGCTGAGTTATCGCTTTCGTTAGCCGATATGTAAGGTTATCATTTGAAATGATATTTTGATCTTGACATCGCCACGATGCATGATCTCAAGGATCAGATGAAATGGTCGAAGCACATACTTGGATCATTGATGAGACCGTAATTCCTTAGCCTGCGATGTAGCCCAGCTCAGCTGCTAACAGAACTACTCTTAATCCAATTAGGAATTTTGTTGATCCAAAATGCTTCTTTTGTTGGCTCAGCCGCAGTAATATAATATGCTTTTGTTGTTGAATCGGCAACAGTATCTTGCTTGGAAGATATTCAGCTCACTGTTTCGTTTTGTTCAAACAAAATATGTACCCTTATTGCGACTTATAGTCTTCTTTATCGGTTTGGAAACTTGCAACGGTGAACCCAGTCACCTCAAGTTCTCCATCTCTATAAATTAAGAAAGCATCCTTAGTTTCTCTAAGATACTTAAGGATGTTCTTAACATCAATCCAGTGACCATCACCTGGATCGGCCTGATTGTGACTCTTTATGCTAAAAGCATATGAGACAACATGTCGCGTACATGTTTTTCAATGTACGAGTTCTCGGAGAGTGCCAACAACTTTTAGATCTATCCCAGTAGATCTTTATTCCTATAATAAAGGTTGTCTTTCCAAAGTTATTCATGGAGAATTTTAATGAAAGCCAAGCTTTCACCGATTGTAACATGAGAATGTCATTGCTAATAAGCAATACATTATCAACCTATATGACAATTATTGTCAGTGCGCTCCCACTAACTTTTTTATATACACAAGAATCATCATCTTTTTGAATGAAACCATATACCATTATGATCTTATCAAAACGTTGATTCCAATAATGCAATGCTTGCATCAATCCATAAATGGATCGATTTAACTTGCAAACCTAGTTTACATGTTTTGGGGCGATAAAAACCTTCAGGCTTTTATATAAAACACCCTCCAAAAGGTTTCCGTTAAGGAAAGCGGTTTTGACGTCCATTTGCCATATTTCATAATCGAAATATGTAGCAATAGCAAGCATTATCCGAATTGATTTAATCATGGCAACGAGTAAAAGGTTTTGTCAAAATCAACACCAGGTGAAGACGATACCCTTTCGCTACAAGCCTAGCTTTGTATGTTTGTATGTTGCCATCCATGTCTGTCTTCACCATGAAGACCCATTTGCTACCAATAGGCACAATGCCTTCTGGTACATAAACCAATGTCCAAACTTGGTTGTTAACATGGAATCCATTTCGGAATTCATAGCACTTTGCCATAAATGGAGTCGATACCTTGTATCACTTCCTCATACTTAGCCGGCTCATTATTCTCAATAAGATTGATATCTACATGAGGTGAGATCAAAAACTCATACCTCTCAGGTTGTTTTTCTAACTCTCTCTGATCTACGCGGTTCTTGTGTATTAGAAGATTGTGGTACAGTCTCATCCCTGATGAACTATTCATGTTCCGTTTGGGAGTCGGTGCCAGGAACAGTATCACTACGATTTTCATCGAGTTCTACTTTCCTCCCATTTACCACTGCATTTAGGAATTCGTTTTCAAGGAAAACCGCATGTAGAGCAAAAAATACCTTGTTCTCTTACGGGTTGTAGAAGTAATATCATTTGGTTTCCCTAGGATAACCTAAAAATAGGCATTTATCCGATTTGGTATCTAGTTTGGTACCATCCAAACTTTTTACATATGCCCAGCATCCCCAAATCTTCAGGAATGTGAAACCTGATTTCTTCATTTCATGTCCATATTTCATATGGAGTCTGTTCAACAGACTTTGACGGAACCTTATTCAAAATAAGTATTGCACTGTTCAATGCATATCCCCATAAGGAAATTGGTAGCTCAGTGCGACTCATCATAGACCTTACCATGTCTAACAAAGTTCGGTTCCTCCGTTCGGACACACCGTTTAATTGAGGTGTTCCGGGAGGAGTCCACTGGGAAAGAATATCATACTCTTTCAAGTAATCGAGAAACTTATTGCTCAAGTATTCTCCACCACGGTCTGACTGTAATGTTTTAATACTTTTGCCGGTCTTTTTTTCTACTTCGTGTCGAAACTCTTTAAATTTCTCAAAAGTTTCCGACTTGTGTCTCATAAGACACATAACCATAATGCGATGCATCATCCGTAATGGTTACAAAATATTCATATCCACCTCTAGCCTGGCTAGACATGGGCCCACATACGTCACTGTGAATGAGGGCTAACAGTTCAGTGGCACGTACACCTTTACCGCTAAAAGGCATTTTAGGCATTTTGCCTAATAAACAAGATTCGAAGACGTCGTATAAATTAGGATCAAATTCGTTCTAGTATCCACTCTTCGAAAGTGTAGAAATACAAGTATTGTTAATGTGTCCCAGACAACAATGCCACAAATAAGTCTCATCTGATTTATTCAGTTTGAGCCTTTTGTTTGTCATATTATATGTTTGAGATTAATTTATATTCAAAATATAAATACTGTTATTCACATCTAATGTGTATATCTCAATATCATCTTTATAAACAAAACACCCAGTGTTCTGGAACATAAAGGTATACCCGCAACGGGTTAAACTAGATATAGAGATAATATTTCAAGTCAAACTAGGTACATCATAACACTTTCATAATTTAAATACATGCCCAAAGGGCAGTTCCAAAACTTAGATTCCCACAGCTAAAACAGAGACTCTCGTCCCGTTTCTGACTCGCAGGTAGATCTAATCTCAAGCCAGTCTCCTGCTAATTAGCAGATCTCGCACATCAGTACATATGTATGTACCACATCCAATATCAAGAAATCCAATTTTTAAAACTAGTAGTGGACATGTTTATAACAAACATACCTGATGTCGAAGCCTTGCCCGTATTCACATCCTTCATGGCTTCCCAGAAAACTGTGACGATTTTGCCTTTGCCCTTTTCTTCACACCCTTAGAAGCCTTCGGCCAAGGATTGGCCTTCTGGGATGTCGATGTAAGATGTGCCTTGCGCTTCTTGCCCTTTTGGAAGCTCTGGCTCTGCCTCATTGAGCATAGCCATTAACTCTCCAAGAGTTTTTCTTGGTTCATGATGAACCCGCCCGCCCAGCATTCGGGCAGAGACTGTAAGATCAAATCGATGGAAGTCTCGGCCTCGTAGGTAATGCCCAGCTGACCTAGCTGTTCGATGTTAGCATACATTTGTGACACATAGTGCTCGACGGATGTACCCTCTGACATACGCGAGCGAAAGAGCTTATTTTGCAATTCGTACTTCTAAGATCTAAAGTTAGATCTATGAAGATCCTTTAATTTCAACATCATGGTTTAAGGATCTAATCCTTAGTTCTGAAGATGAAATTAAGGAGTCATTGCTGCAAGCATAACAGATTGAGCACTAAAGTTATCATCACAATGAGTCTTCTAAAGCTCATGCTCTACTATTTTCACCCAGGATTATGTCCTTGTTGGTTTCTATTATATGTCCCAAGGAAAGATTAAGCATATGAAATACAACAATGAATATATATTAAAAGATGAAGTATGGCGGAATCATACTTACAAAGCTTTTGTGATGAGAAGTGATGAAGAAAATCTTTGAATCTCCAAGCTTCAAGTTTCGGCCAAGGGAGGAAGAAGAGTTGAAGCTCCAAACTTTGTGTATTCCAAGCTCTTTATGTTTTCCCTATCACCTCCTTTTGATCCTTCAATGTGCTAGCAAATGGAGAAAAGAAAATCAAATCTTCTTGCCCTAATGGAAGTCACGGCATGTGAGAGAGATAGGGGAGAGTTGTATTGATCTTTGTTACAAAAATCAATTTATATTTATGCCATACTATTTATTAAATAATAATAAACTTATGACACAATCATGCAATGGCTTAGAGTGTCAAACACTCAAACTCCATGCAAAACCATTGAGTGTATTGTACACTATCACCATGCAATGTATTAACAATAAATAATGCATATAATGACATGTGTCATGTGGGCCCCACACGTTTCCAAATGAAAGTGGGCCCACGTACACTCACGCGTTCGTGTTCGATATTTCCGAAATACCGAACTTACGTCGCGACGTTAATTAAATCGAATTTAAATAAATAATTGCGCCTAGCGAAATTATATTTACGTCGCTAACGAATTAATTCTAAATTAACTCGTTTGCCCGAATTAAAATCTAATTTTAATTTCGCGTCGAAATCGAATTTCGATTATTATATCGAATATAATAATTTTATTGATTAATTCTAAATTAATCGTTCTCTCTCTAAATAAGGCAATTTATCCAAGATAAAGTTTCTCCGTAATTAATCCAAGATTAATTAAGTCCGAATCAAATATCATAGGTGAATCTTCAGGAAGCGACCCAAGAGATATCCGGATATGTTGGCAGTAAATACGGTCGTCGGATAATCCGAACACGTACGTACCTCGTACTACGTTCTTACCGATTCACAAGACAAGGTTGGCTTCTAGCAAAGCGCCATGCCTACCCAATTCTCCAGAAATATTCTTACTAGAATATTAGATCTATATCAAGCGTAGTATACCGTAGTATTGCGTACATCGATCCAGTATCGGACGATCACATGTTAGGCCTGGGACTGGAAATGTGTCTGCCCCGTACGAAACATATATCGGACATCAAACAACTAGTCTCTTTAAATCGGAAAATCCTGACCTGGTCATATTGTCCTGACGGTTGCAACCTTTTATAGAGTACTAGTTCTGTGTCCTGCGTG
>SKCR01012800.1:0-11907 GCA_019454045.1 Zanthoxylum bungeanum
CTTGGAAATAAGTGTTACTTGAGCTTGATTAAATTATTACACAAATCCTTCCATTACAAGTGACATAAGTAAGGGACCATTCTGAACCCAACGGTTTGAGGTCTTCCATTGCGAGGGCTGAGTGCGGCCTTAAATCTCATTTTCCCGGTTCACACCGGGTGGCGACTCCATTATTCTCCGGTTTAGTCCCCCGTAGCTACTCCGTACTCCAAACCGGGCCGCGAGCCTGGGACAGCACGCGTCGTCCAGTTTCTGTGTCCCACAACAATACTACGTATACTACGTCTGATATAGATCGCTTATTCCTGTAAGGATATTTCTGGAGAATTGGGTAGGCATGGCGCTTTGCTAGAAGCCAACCTTGTCTTGTAAATCGGTACAAACGTAGTACTAGGTACTTACGTGTTCGAATAGTCCGACGACCAAATTAACTGCCAACATATCCGGGGATCTCATGGGTCGCTTCCCGAAGATTCACCGATGACGTATGACTCGCACTTTTAATTAATCTGGGATTAATTAGAAGAGAGAGAAAATTAATTGGGATTAATTACGGAGATATTTTATCTGGGATAAAATATCATTTAAAGAGAGATAACGATTAATTTGGAATTAATCGATAAATTAATATATTCGATATATTAAACGAAATTGGATTTCGTCGCGGAATTAAAATTGGATTTTAATTCGGGCGAATGAATTAATTTAGAATTAATTCGTTAGTGACGTGAATAGTAATTATGCTTGGCATGATTATTTAATTAAATTAGATTTAAATTACGACGCAACGGAAAATTTGATAATTTGGAATTAGCGAACCCGAGCCCAGGATTGTTTGTGAGTGCATTCGCATTTTGAATTCGAGTGCGGAACGCAAGTCAAATCAAGCGTCATTTCATTAGTCGCATCAAGCGTCAAATCACTAGTCACTTCAAGCATCAAATCACTTGTCACATTGAATGATCTGACTTGACAACTTGATTGACTTGATGTAAGTTGATGTTTGAGTGTTTGACACTCAAGTGTGATGGTTGATGTGAGTTGTTGGAGTAATTAAAAGCTATTTACCTTTATTTGATTTTGGTATTTGACTTTTGATAATTATTGTATTAGATACACACTTGTAACAACAACCAAGACATCTCTCTCTTTTCATTTTTCTTCTTCTCTCTCTCGCCCAACTATGGATGTTCTTCATCTCTTATTCTGCTCACTGTCGTGAGCTGTAGGTGGAGAAAAGACAAGATTTTGTTGCAAAATCTTAGTGCTAACACACTTCCGGAGTTGTCCGTAGGTGATAGGTGTTGGAAAATTATGACCCATAGCGTCACTATTTGTACAGATCATGGTGTTGTTGTACAAATTAACTATGTGACAAATGAGATTGCACTTTTATCATTTGTGATTAGATCACCAAGATATATAAATGATAGGAGGTCCTTATGATTTTTTCCTGGATTGAGAATGATATGAGACAGTATCAATCCACGAAGGATAAATCATTAAATATCCATAGTCAGAGTATTATCAAGATTGGACATCGATAAATGCGTAAAAGACTAGTATTACACTTGTGCGCGTTGTGAGGGCACAAACGGCATAGTTCTCATATATTTGGGTATAGGATACTCATGCCAGTGTAATAGGAGGTTGTGTTTTACCGATGGTACGGGAAACAGCTTCGCTCTGGATAGACCCCCTGGAATTCCATTGGTAGTATGACTATGTGTCTATGGAACTGTACTTTTAATCCTTAAATCAGTAACTAAAAAACTGCACTTAAAGCCTTCAAAAAACACCCAAAACAGTCCATCAAAACACCAAAATAGTGACCTGAACTGCAAGCAGAAATACAGAGGAAACAGTAGCAAAGTGGAGGCCAAACAACAGCAAAACGGAGGCCAAACAGCAAGCAAAATAGCAAAACAGTGAGCTAAGACGCTAAACCAGTGAACCAGAGATGTAGCGGTGTGATAGCCCTTCCGACGGCCGTGAAACGCGAGTTCGAAAGTCGACATTAAAGGTTAGACTTGAGGGTATTTTCCACATTCATTTTCTATTTTATTTGTATTATTTATTGAATATTGCTTGCATGATTGTTATGTTGAAATGCATGTTGTGGCCCTTGAGTAGATAAATATGCATGGATTATAAGATATGGTATGTTGTGGCTTTGGAATAAAAAAAAAGATGTGTCAACTCCCGCGGTATATCGGATGGAAACCCGAACATAAATTTCATAGCCGATTCCGAATGGACGGTAGTATGATCTGTACTCGGGATACAACTCCACGTACCGCTTGAGTAAATGACACTTTCTTTTGTCTTATATTGCTTTGATTTATTTATTTTTCGTCATTTGAATTCTGCATGTTACTTTTGTATGCGTGATTCAATCGAGCGCATGGGCTTATTAAGTGCGATGAAAGGTCCCCTACTTGGAGGGGTTACAATCCTTTACCACGATGCTTTGCTGCGTCGGTTGATGTGTGTTCGGTTGAATGCAAGATACGGTCAATCGGGCATACTAAGTTTGATATTATTGTTTTTTAATTCTTTGTATGCGTGATTCAATAGAGCGAATGGCTTAGTAAGTGCGATGAAAGGTCCCCTACTTGGAGGGGTTAAAATCCTTTACCACAATGTTTTTCCGTGTCGGTTGATGTGTGTTCGGTTGAATGCAAGATACGTTCAATCGGGCATATTAAGTTTGATATTATTGTTTTTTAATTCTTTGTATGCATGATTCAATTGAGCGTATGGGCTTAGTAAGTGCGATGAAAGGTCCCCTACTTGGAGGGGTTAAAATCCTTTACCACGATGCTTTGCCGTGCCAGTTGATGTGTGTTCGGTTGAATGCAAGATACGTTCCATCGGGCATACTAAGTTTGATATTATTGTTTTTTAATTCTTTGTATGCATGATTCAATTGAGCACATGGGCTTAGTAAGTGCGATGAAAGGTCCCCTATTTGGAGGGGTTAAAACCCTTTACCACGATGTTTTGCCGCGCCGATTGGTATATACTTGATTGGATGCGAGATGAGTTCAATTGGATACGTGAGGTCCCACATTGTAGATTTGTTTTTCTATGAATATGTTACATGCATCAGGTCTGGTTCCGTTCGAACGCGTTCTCGAACGCCACACGAACGTGAACCTTCTGTTAACCGTTCCAACGCGTTTTCAAAAGCTACGCGAACGCGCAAGCATTTTCTTAGTTTCATCATGCATCAGGTCTGGTTCCATTCGAATGCGTTCTCGAACGCCACACGAACGTGAACCTTCTGTTTACCGTTCGAACGTATTCTCAAACGCTACGCGAACACGCACGCATTTTTTTAGTGTTTCATGCATCAGGTCTGGCTCCGTTCGGACGCGTTATCGAATGCTATACGAAAGCGAACCTTCTGTATACTGTTCGAACGCGTTCTCGAACGCTACGCGAATGCACACCCACAGAACTGAGTCATTTCCATCAGATTTCATACATAATTGTTCCTAGTAGCTATCCCTTCGTATGATGAATCTGATTGCTTCTCTGTGTTACTGAAGATTGTGTAGGTATCATTCATCTATATTCCTCACATGTATGAGTATAATGTGTTTAACGTATTACAATTCATATATCCATGTCGTGATAGCATTTGAGTATTATTTCTTGTGGTATATCGGATGGAAACCCAGACGTAAATTCCGTAGCCGATTCTGAATGGACGGTAGTGCGGTCTGTAATTGGGATACAATTCCGCGTACCACTTGGAAAAGTGCTCACATGTGTGTTTATGTCCATATTAGTTATCTTCTTTTGCACCACGTCATAGCATGCTCACTTTAATGCCTAATTGCATCCTTAAGTGTCTTTTTTCATTATATACTTAGTTGACTCTTTTATTTGTGCATGGACATGTAATGGCTACTTGTTTATGATATGTCTATGAAATCATATGTTCGACATCATTTGATTTGCCTTTATGTGTGCTTGTGTGGTTTGTGTGTGCCTGTGTTTCCATGAATACAATATACCAATGAAGTTGTATGTTCGTTGCTACTTTGATGTACTTTCAAGCATGCAATCTTAGATGTGAAATATATGCAAATTTAGGTGTAAGTTTTATTTTTGTACATGTGAACTTAGAAGCATGATACTCTTGGAAATAAGTGTTACTTAAGCTTGATTAAATTATTACACAAATCCTTCCATTACAAGTGACATAAGTAAGGGACCATTCTGAACCCAACGGTTTGAGGTCTTCCATTGCGAGGGGTGAGTGCGGCCTTAAATCTCATTTTCCTGGTTCACACCGGGTGGCGACTCCATTATTCTCCGGTTTAGTCCCCCGTGGCTACTCCGTACTCCCAACCGGGCCGCGAGCCCGGGACAGCACGCGTCGTCAAGTTTCTGTGTCCCACAACAATACTACGTATACTACGCCTGATATAGATCGCTTATTCCTGTAAGGATATTTCTGGAGAATTGGGTAAGCATGGCGCTTTGCTAGAAGCTAACCTTGTCTTGTAAATCGGTACAAACGTAGTACTAGGTACTTATGTGGTCGGATAGTTCGACGACCGAATTAACTGCCAACATATCCGGGGATCTCATGGGTCGCTTCCCGAAGATTCACCGATAACGTATGACTCGCACTTTTAATTAATCTGGGATTAATTAGAAGAGAGAGAAAATTAATTGAGATTAATTACAGAGATATTTTATCTGGGATAAAATATCATTTAAAGAGAGATAACGATTAATTTGGAATTAATCGATAAATTAATATATTCGATATATTAAACGAAATTGGATTTCGTCGCGGAATTAAAATTGGATTTTAATTCGGGCGAATGAATTAATTTAGAATTAATTCGTTAGTGATGTGAATAGTAATTATACTTGGCATGATTATTTAATTAAATTAGATTTAAATTACGACGCAACGGAAAATTTGATAATTTGGAATCAACGAACCCGAGCCCGGGATTGTTTGTGAGTGCATTCGCATTTTGAATTCGAGTGCGGAACGCAAGTCAAATCAAGCGTCAAATCATTAGTCACATCAAGCGTCAAATCACTAGTCACTTCAAGCGTCAAATCACTTGTCCCATTGAATGATCTGACTTGACAACTTGATTGACTTGATGTAAGTTGATGTTTGAGTGTTTGACACTCAAGTGTGATGGTTGATGTGAGTTGTTGGATTAATTAAAAACTATTTACCTTTATTTGATTTTGGTATTTGACTTTTAATAATTATTGTATTAGATACACACTTGTAACAACAACCTAGACATCTCTCTCTTTTCATTTTTCTTCTTCTCTCTCTCGCCCAACTATGGATGTTCTTCATCTCTTATTCTGCTCACTGTCGTGAGCTGTAGGTGGAGAAAAGACAAGATTTTGTTGCAAAATCTTAGTGCTAGCACACTTCTGGAGTTGTCCGTAGGTGATAGGTGTTGGAAAATTATGACCCATAGCGTCACTATTTGTACAGATCATGGTGTTGTTGTACAAATTAACTATGTGACAAAGAAGATTGCACTCTTATCATTTGTGATTAGATCACCAAGATATATAAATGATAGGAGGTCCTTATGATTTTTTCCCGGATTGAGAATGATATGAGACAGTATCAATCCACGAAGGATAAATCATTAAATATCCATAGTCAGAGTATTATCAAGATTGGACATCGATAAATGCGTAAAAGACTAGTATTAAACTTGTGCGCGTTGTGAGGGCACAAACGGCATAGTTCTCATATATTTGGGTATAGGATACTCTTGCCAGTGTAATAGGAGGTTGTGTTTTACCGATGGTACGGGAAACAGCTTCACTCTGGATAGACCCCCTTGGAATTCCATTGGTAGTATGACTATGTGTCTATGGAAGTCCGAAATCAGGGTAGGTGTATGTTGGACAATTATGACCCATAGAGTCACTATTTGTACAGATCACGGTGTTGTTGTACAAATTAACTATGTGACAAAGGAGATTGCACTCTTATCATTTGTGATTACATCACTTTGATATATAAATGATGAGAGGTCCCTATGATTTTTTCCTTGACAGAGAATGATATGAGACAGTATCAGTCCATGAAGGATTAATCATTAAATATCCCTAGTCAGAGTATTATCGAGATTGGACATCGGTAATACGTAAAAGACTAGTATTACACTTATGCGTGTTTGTGAGGGCACAACGGCATAGTTCTCATATATTTTGGTATAAGATACTCATGCAAGTGTAATAGGAGGTTGTGTTTTACCGATGGTACGGGAAAGAGCTTCGCTCTGGATAGACCCCCCGCGGAATCCCATTGGTAGTATGACTATGTATCTATGGGAGTCTGCAATCAGGATAGGTGTATTTGGTCTTAACCTGAGACTTGCACCGCTAATACATACGACAATCAATATACTTTGGTTGAGGTCGTCTAGGGCTTTAACCGATTCTGTGTACGCCAACACTGGGTATATTGAGAATCGTAGTGTGTTGGGTGTGATGTTAAGACAGAAGTATCACTCCAGTCATATGGAGATGATGGTCACGTAGGATACGGTACTGGTTCTCTTAAGTACTGCAGTCATCGAGATAATATGACTATGTCATAGTTATCCGATATAGAGACTAGTTACCAGACATCCGATATGTGCTTCGTACGAGGCAGACACAATTCCAGCCCCAGGCCTAGCACATGATCATCCGATACTGGATCGAAATACGCAATACCACATATATTACGTCTGATATAGATCGCTTATTCCTGTAAGCATGTTTATGGAGAATTGGGTAGGCATGGTGCTTTGCTAGAAGCCAACCTTGTCTTGTGAATCGGTAACGTAGTACGAGGTACTTATGTGTTCGGATAGTCCGACTACCCGATTTACTGCCAACATATCTGGAGATCTGATGGGTCGCTCCCTGAAGATTCACCGATAACGTATGACTCGCACTTTAATTAATCTGGAATTTAATGAGAGAAAATTAATCTGGGATAAAATATCAATTTAGAGAGAGAACGATTAATTTGGAATTAATCGATAAAATAATATATTTGATATATTATACGAAATTGGATTTCGACGCGAAATTAAAATTAGATTTTAATTCGGGAGAGTGAATTAATTTATAATTAATTCGTTAGCGATGTGAATAGTGATTTCGCTAGGCGTAATCATTTAATTACGACGCAATGGAAAATTCGTTAATTTGGAATTAGCAAACCCGAGCCCGGGATTGTTTGCAAGCGCATTCGCATTTCGAATTTGAGTGCGGCACGCAAGTCAAATCAAGCGTCAAATCAAGCGTCAAATCGCAAGTCACATCAAGCGTCAAATCACATGTCACTTTGAGTGATGTGACATTTGAGTGATTGTTGTGAGTTGATTTGTGTTGATTGAAAGCATTTAATGCTTTGCTTTTTGGAAAAAGTTTTTGGTATATATGTTTTATTTATTTTTGGAAAATAAATTAATAAAACCTATTACATTTCTTTTTCCATCTTCTCTCTACTGGTTCACGTTTTTCTCAACCCTTTGGAGCCAAAAACGATTTCTTCTTCTCTCTCGGTCTTGGACCGATTTCTTCTTCTGGGTTTTCTGGTTTGACCGAATTAGAAGGAGAAGCAAATGATCTTGTTGCAAGTACTATGTGCTAGCACACTCATGGAGGAATACAAAGGTGATAGGGAAGTGTCTTCATGAGCTTGGAATCACCTTGATAAGCTTGGAGCTTGGAGCATCAATGGAGGTGCTAGACAGTAATGACCCATAGCGTCACTATTTTGTAAATGATATTGTATTATTGTACAAAATTAACTATGTAGTAATGAAATTGCCTTTTACCGTTTTGTAATTTATTTACTTTGATATATAAATGGTAAAAGTCCCTATGATTAATTCCGGATTGAGATGATATGAGACAGTATCAATCCATAAAGGTTTAATCATTAAATATCCCTAGTCGTAGTATTATCGAGATTGGACATCGATAATGCGGAATAGACTAGTACTGCACTTGTGCGTGTTATGAGGGCACAACAGCATAGTTCTCATATATTTGAGTATTGGATACTTATGCAAGTGCGGTAGGAGGTTGTGTTTTACCGATGGTACGGAAAACAGCTTCGCTCTGGATAGACCCCGCGGAATCCCATTGGTAGTATGTCTGTGTGTCTATGGGAGTCCGCTTCAGGGTAGGTGCATATGGTCTTAACCTGAGACTTGCATCGCTAGTACTTGCGACAATCGGTAGACTTTAGTTTTGGTCGTCCAGGGCTTTAACAGGTTCTGTTTACACCTCTTCTAGGTTTATCAGGAATCGTAGTGTATTGGGTGTGATGTCAAGACGGAAGTATCACTTCAGACATATGGAGATGATGATCGCGCAGGATACAGAACTAGTACTTTATAATGGTTGCAACCATCGGGATAATATGACAAGGTCAGGATTATCCGATTCAAAGAGACTAGTTGCTTGATGTCCGATATATGTATCGTACGGGGCAGACACATCTCCAGTCCCAGGCCTTACATGTGATCATCCGATACTGGATCAGTATACACTATACTACGGTATACTACGCCTGTTATAGATCTTATATTCCAATAAGAATATTTCTGGAGAATTGGGTAGGCATGGCGTTTTGCTAGAGGCTAACCTTGTCTTGTAAATCGGTAAAAACGTAGTACTTGGTACGTACGTGTTCGGATAATCTGACGGCCGTATTTACTGCCAACATATCCAGAGATCTCTTGGGTCGCTTCCCGAAGATTCACCAATGACGTATGATTCAAACTAGATTAATCTTGGATTAATTACGGAGAGACTTTATCTTGGATAAAGTACTATACATAGAGAGAGAACGATTAATTTGGAATTAATCGTAAAATTATTATATTCGATATAATAATCGAAATTCGATTTCGACGCGAAATTAAAATTAGATTTTAATTCGGGCAAACGAGTTAATTTAGAATTAATTCGTTAGCGACGTAAATAATAATTTCGCTAGGCGCAATTATTTATTTAAATTCGATTTAATTAACGTCGCGACGAAAGTTCGGTATTTCGGAAATATCGAACCCGAACGCGTGAGTACGCGTGGGCCCACTTTCATTTGGGTTGTGTGGGGCCCACATGACACATGTCATTTTATGCATTATTTAATTGTTAATACATTGCATGGTGATAGTGTACAATACACTCAATGGTTTTGCATGGAGTTTGAGTGTTTGACACTCTAAGCCATTGCATGATTTGTGTCATAAGTTTATTATTAATTTAATAAATATTATGGCATAAATATAAATTGATTTTTGTAACAAAAATCATAACACTCTCTCCTATTCTCTCATGACCGAAACTGTGAGCTCTCACAGCCCTCTCCACTTTTCTGTTTTTGTTGCAAAAACTTGAAGAATTTGTGTTTGTTTGGAACATAAAATCACACACAAGGCTAGCACCATCAAGGGATCATACAAAGGTGTTATGGGAAACTAATCTTAGAGCTTGGAAGGATCAAAAATTGCTTGGAGCTTCTCTTTTCTGTTTGGCCGAAACCCTCACTGCACAAAGGAGAAAATTTTTGTTTCGTCAACGCATCCGCATTCCGATCTTTGTGAGTATGATTCCGCCATACTTCAATATTGTTCATTCATTTATATGTTTTGTTTGCTCTTTTGATCTTGGGACATGGATTAGAATTTCCAACAATGGTATCATTGAGCTTAAAGAGCATGAAAATATATTAGGGTAATATTTGGGCAAAATTGATTGAAGCATGATTTGATGATTTTGATTGATTAAGTATGCTTAAATGTATGTTACATTATGTTATACATTATCAATTTCATGAAAAATAAATTGGATTAATTTTTCCCCTCTTGGAGAGGCTTGGCCGAATACTACCTAGACCATGTTGATGATGATTTGTTGTTTATAAGATCATTGGATGACTTTAAACGAACATAAAATGATGATTTGTGATTCGATTGGATTGAAAACGAAATCGGTAATTTTTCATCACCTTGGCCGAATGCATGGAAGAAGATTAAGGACTTGATTTTTTGATTAAATAATGTTGGACATGTATTTAAGATAAAAATATGATTAATGGATTAATTTGATATTTTGGAAATATTGATTTAAAGGATTAATCATGACATTACACTTTAATTAATTAAGTTATAAAATTTGGAATTTTAAAATTTGATTAATTGGGCCTAAAACTATTATATTTGGACATAATGGGCTTGGTTGGACCAAGTAGGTTTGGGCAAATTGGATTGGATCCAAAAATGGGCCTAAATCACTCCATTAAGTCCAAATGTAATAAATGGGCTTTTTTGTTTAATTGGGCCTTATGGGCTTGATATTGATTTTTATGGCAAATGAGGGTGATTCCTTATTGGGCTTGGAAATTGGGTTTGACCCACATTGACCAAGGCCCAAGCCTAATGAAATCAATTGAAAGCCCATCGGACTTTAATTAAACGGACATTGGATGTTGATTGGGCTTTGAGACCCGATAGAATTAGATTTGGAATCTAAGTCATAAAAGCACAATAAAAGTGTAAATATTTAATTTGGAATTAAATATAAGGATTAGTATTGAATACGACTTAAATTGGATTTGACGAGTAGTTCGATATAATTCGTGAATTCATACTATAAGTATTTATTCTCAAATTGAGTTGGACTCGCGCAAATGCAAACAATTGTTTGAACATTGTATTGTCACCTAATTAAAGACTAATTAATTGGATTTGATTGGTTGTATAACATGCCTTGAATGAATGAATGTGGATGTAATGTATGAATAGTGTATATCGGATGGATATTAGAAGGGAAGGGTAATTTTAGAAATTATTGTAAATTTAGAATTTATAAATTGGACCTGCGTGTCCAGCCTTTCTCTTATTGTCTCTTTGTATTCTCTTCTCACCTAATTCCCCTCAATGTAAATGAGGTTTCTCTTATTGTATTATGTAATTGGGTAGGAGTAGAATAGTTCTAGCGGGGAGAGGAAAGAGAGTAATTTGTTCTAGGAACAAGTTGTTGTTCATATCCATCCGTATATCGCTATTACTTTACTTTACGCGCTTTATGATGTTTTAGAAGCATGCTTAAGGGTGTATGATGATGAGACCTAACAAAGATAAATTAATTGGTTGCCAATTACACGAAAATCCCTCAAACAATATTAAGCGATTTTCCTTCCGTTGAGTGATTCTTTCTCAAGATCCGAAATTGGCATTGGTTTGTTGGCCAAAGTCAAGACCTTTGTCAATTGAGGATGTGTTTGAATCATAAGAGTTTTGTTCCATATCGGTGTCTTGTCCAAGTTGTGATTTGTTGGCCAAAGTCAAGATCACTTCTTGTCCATCGACATTGATTACGAAACTTTCCATGTCAATGGGTCCCGCTTAACTGGAATCATTAAGTTTGTTGTGCCAAAGCCAAGACTTAGTTGATTCAGAGGAAATGGTTAGGAAAATGTATTGGATACATTGACATATGTATTAGATATATATGTTTCGGACTTGGATGTCCACCTACCGGATCTAGGAATTGGATGGGATCCAATTGATCTTCGAGATCTACCTAGTTAAATATCATACAACTTGTTGGCCAAAGTCAAGGTTGTGTGTTATTTAACGGGATCCTAGCCCACTAGGAAATTGGATTTCCCGAGTACTCGATAGAGGGTTAGAGACTTGTAGAAAATAGTGGGAGGCTAGTATTGAATTTGCAATTTCATTCAGATACTTAGCTTTACGCGCTTACAAAATTTATTTCGTCAATATTTTAACATTAGTTGGACTAATAAAATGTTATTTTTCTTGTAACAGTTTGACTGTACCCATATATCGTTAACTAGATAGTTGGACTATCGTAGTTAAG
>SKCR01012801.1:0-11928 GCA_019454045.1 Zanthoxylum bungeanum
TGACTATCTGATACTGGGCCGATATACACAATACTACGGTATACTACGCTTGATACAGATCTATATATTCCTGTAAGAATATTTTTGGAGAATTGGGTAGGCATGGCGCTTTGCTAGAATCCAACCAACCTTGTCTTGTAAATCGGTATAAACGTAGTACGAGGTACTTACGTGTTCAGGTAGTCCGACGACCGTATTTACTGCCAACATATCCGGAGATCTCATGGTCGCTTCCTGAAGATTCACCGATGATGTATAACTCGCACTTAATTAATCTAGGATTAATTAGAAGAGAGAGAAAATTAATCTGGGATTAACTGCGGAGATATTTTATCTGGATAAAATATTAATTAAAGAGAGAGAACGATTAATTTGGAATTAATCGATAAAATAATATATCGATATATTATAAGAAATTGGATTCGACGCGGAATTAAAATTAGATTTTAATTCGGGCGAACGAATTAATTTAGAATTAATTCGTTAGCGACGTGAATAGTTAATTCGCTAGGCGTAATCATTTAATTACGACGCGACGGAAAATTCGTTAATTGGAATTAGCGACCCGAGCCCGAGATTGATTGCGAGCGCATTCGCATTTCGAATTCGAGCGCGGCACGCAAGTCGCATCAAGCGTCAAATCACTGTCGCATCAATTGTCAAATCACTTGTCACTTTGAGTGATGTGACATGACAAGTTGTCACTTTAATAAAGTGACTTGATGTAAAAGTAGAAGTGATGGGTAAAAGGTGAAAAGCATTATTTGTTTTTTGACTTTTTGGAATATGAAAAGGTTTGGTATATATGTTTTCTTTATTTTTGGAAAATAAATGAATAATATATATTACATTTTTCTTTTCCCCCTTTTACTTGATTCGGTCCTCTCTCTCTCTCCAACATGCAAGACTTACGCATCTCTTCCTCTCCCTCTCTTTCTCTCTTCCTTCACGGTTTCAAAGCCGATTTCTTCTCCAAAAATTCTGTTTGACCGAAATTGAGAAGCAAATGAAGAAGAGTAGTGCTACCACACACATGGGTTATATTATGGTGATAGGGAAACGAATTTGTGTGCTTGGATTTATTTTTGGAGCTTGAAGCTTTGAGCTTCCATGGAGTCATCAATTGCCGAATTTAGAAGGCATCAAAAACAGCCCCAACCGAGCATCACAGCAGTTCCATGGAGTCCAAAAACCGAGCTTGGAGGGAGGCAAAAACGCAACTTGTTCTTCTAGTATCAAACCCATCAATGTGAGTATGAATTCCGCCTTACTCCTTTGTGTATTCAACTCGTTTTTATGCATGTTTGTTGATCTTGGGACTTGATTGAACTCTTACAATGGTATCTTGAGCTATTGGTTGCATAAAAACGAATTACGGTTCTTGAGCAAATTTGGGGCTTTTTGATTTAAGCATGATTTTAAAAAATTGTTTGTTTAAGAGTGCTTGTATATGATTTAATTAGAGTTATATGTAATCAATTTGATGAAAAAATAATTGGATTGATTTTCCCCAATTTGCTTAATGTTGGCCAAAACTTTAAATTGGGCAAAATCGATTTTGACTTGTTTTGGTTAAATTGATTGTTTAAGCATGCTTGGATGATGTTTAATTGAGATTGTGCATGATCAATTTCAAGAAATTTGGTTGGATCCAATTTTCCCCAAAATTGAAGGTTGGACCGAAAATAGAATCCTAAATTGGCTTGGCATTATTTTGTTTTTTGATCATTGGGTGACTTAAAACAATTGGGTAATTTTGTATTGAAGTTTAATTGGATTGAATTTTGATTTGGGACATTTTGCCCAAAATAAGTGGGTTGGCCGAAAATCAAAGGCATGAAATTCATGGTGATTTTTGTTGTATGATTCATTGGATGAGTTAAACTGATTTGGGAAATGATGATTGTGGATTCAATTGGATTGAAACCGAATCGAATTGAAAAACACCTAATTGCCGAGACTTGAAAGCATGTAAATTGGGTTTGATTTTAATTGAATTGTGTTGGACACTATTTGTTGTTCAAGTGCATGATTAATTAGGCTAATTGATGCTTTAGAAATGTTAATTGGGTAATTGATTGTGTATTACACTTAGGTTAATTAATTGTGAAATTTGGAATTTTATAAGTTAATTAATTTGGGCTTGATTTTGGAAATTGGGCTTGTTAGGTTGTAATTGGGCTTTTGGGCTTTGTTGTAACAAAGTTGGGTTTAGGCATAATTGGTTGGATCCAATTAGGCCCAAAACCGAATCCGAAAGGTCCAATTATGACTTAATGGACCTTAATTATTTAATTGGGCCTAATGGGCCAAAATTAATTTAAAGGCTTATGGGGTAACTCCCGGATTGGATTTTGGTTATCGGTTTGACCCGAGTTGACCAAAAGTCCAAGCCTTAAGAAATTAATTAAAAGCCCATTGGACTTTAATTAAATTAATATTGGATATTAATCGGGCTTTGAGACCCGTAACGATTAAATTTGGAATTTAAGTCGTAAAGGTTTATTTTATAAAGTGTAATATTTAATTTGGAATTAAATAATGAATTAGAATTAAATACGTATTAAATTGGATTTAATCATGTAATTTAATTTAATTAGTAGAAATCGTACTTTGAGTACGTGTTCGCAATACGAGTTTGACTCGAACAAAATCAAATCTTTGTTTGAACATTGAATGATCACTAATTATCAAGATTAATTAATTTGATTGATTGATTGATAACATGCTTGTATGAATACATGGTTGTGATGTTTGAATAATGTATATCAGATGGATATTAGCCGGGTGGGGCGATTTTGGAAATTGTAATAAATTTGATTTATTAAATTGGACCTGCGTGTCCAGCCTTATCTCATATTTCTTTGTATTCTCTTCTCACCTATTCCCCTCTATGTATATGAGGTTTCTTTAGAAGTGTAGTGTAACGGGTAGAAGAAATATTTGTGCTAGCGGGAGAGAGAAAGTGAGAGATTTGATCTAGGATCAATGTGTAAAATATCCATCCGCATATCATTATATTTTATATCATATGCGCTTTATTATGTCTTTAGAATGCATGTTTAAGGGTGTATGATGATGAGACCTTAACAAAGATAATAAATTGGTAGCCAATTGCACGCGAAAAACCCTCATAAAATATCATGCGTTTTTTCCTTCCATTGAGTGATTCTTACTCAAGATCTGAGATTGGCAGGGGTTGTTGGCCAAAGTCAAGCCCTTGTCCGTCGAAGATGTGTTTTTATCACGAGGCTTTGTTCCATATCGGTGTCGTGTCCAAGTTGTTGTTTGTTGGCCAAAGTCAAGACCACTTCTTGTCCATTGACATTGATTACGAAGCTTCCATGTCAATGGGTCCGCGCTTGACTGGGATCACTAGGTTTGTTGTGCCAAAGCCAAGGCCTAGTTGATTCAGAGGAAAAGGTTAGGTAATACATTGGATGTATTGGCATATATAATATATATGTTTAGGATTTGGATATCCACCTACTGGATCTAGGAGTTGGATGAGATCCAATTGATCTTCGAGATCTACCTAGTTAATTATCATACAATTTGTTGGCCAAAGTCAAGATTGTGTGATATTTAACGGGATCCTAGCCCACTAGGAAACACGGTTTCCCGAGTACTCGACAGAGGGTTAGAGGCTCGACGAAAAATAGTGGGAGGCAAGAATTGAATTTGCAATACTCGTTCAATTACTCGCCATACGCGCTCATTTAAATTATTTCGTCGTAATATTAAATGTTAGTTGGACTAATATTTAAATTGTTTTTTTAATAAACAGTTGGACTGTATTATACTTGATTATATATAATTGGATTATATTAATCAATATATTTGAATTAATTAATTTTAGTTTACAGTTGATTTTATAATTGGATTATAGTAATCAATGTAATTGAGGTTAATTAATTTGGATTATATTTGATTATATAGTTGGACTATTATAATCAATATAATATATATAGTACCACTAATCGTTGATTAAATAGTTGGACTATTGTAATCAAGATAAAATATTGAAAAGTTGGATATTTAAAATATAATCTGGGATTAAAATATTTTAAATGATTTAATTTTCAAATTGGGAATAAATAATAGGTTACTTTATTTGATAAAATAACTTATTATACCTTAAGCCCAAAATTAAGCAAAATAAGTAGAACATAAAATCTTTGGAAGATTTATGTGATGATGACTTTAGTGCTTAATTTAATATACTTGTCATAAATCTAATTTTAGATTAAGAAGTATTAAAATTGCAATTATAATTCTTGGAGAATTAATTGACTATTCTAGAGGAGATAAAGTCAAAGTTTGCAATTGGTCATGTAGCACGAGGTGCACATCGTTTCGATATTCTAACAACCCAAGGCTTGGCCTAAGGTTTCTGAAATATTGAAAAAGGATAATTGACATATCCCAAAGTGACTACCATTTGGATATGGCAGACACGAAGGAATTAAAGAAAGGGCGAGACTCTAACTTTAAAAATATTTGTCTTAGTTATGTTCACCGCTAGTATTGAAATTAGATTTTAAATACTTAGTGTGGTACATAAAATATATGTATTGATGTTCAGAATCTGCTTTGAGCAGGATACTGACTTCAAGCTGAGATTCCTCTGCGAATCGGAAACGGGACGAAAGTCGCTGTTTTGACCGTAGATACCTAAGTTTAGGAACTACCCTTTGGGTATATACTTAAATTAGGAACTATTATAATGTAACTAGTTTGACTAGAGACATTATCTCTATATCAGTGTTTAATCCGTTGCGGATAAAACCTTTATATTATAGAACACTAAGTGTTTTATTATATAAAGATGATACTGAGATAAATACATTAGATGTAAATAACAGAATTTATATTTTGAATATAATAAAATCTCAAACATATAAAAAGACAAATAAATAGCTCAAATTGATTTGATCAATAGAGACTTATTTGTGGCATTGTTGTCTAGGACACAATTTAACGAGACTCGTATATCCACACTTTTGAAGAGTGGGTACTAGGACTGATTTGTCTATTCAAATAAGGTCTGCGAATCTAGTTTATTAGGTAAAGTACCTAAAATACTATTTACTTGGTAATAGTAAAAGGGCCACCGATCTGTTAGCCCTATTCATGGTGAAGTAAGTGGGCCCATGTCTAGCTAAGCTAGATGTAGATATGAATATTTCGTGACCTTAACGGATGTGGCATCACGTTATGGTTATGTGTTTCTTTTGAAGAACACAAATCAAAAACTTTTAGAGTTTCGACACGAAGTAAATAAACAGATCGGCTATAGTATTATTCTGCCACGGTAAGACCGTAATAGAAAATACTTAAGCAGTAAGTTTCGTATATACTTGAAAGAGTATAGTGTTCTTTCAAATGAAGACTCCTCCCGGAACACGTCAAAGTGACGGTGTGTCCGAACGGATTAACTGAATCATGTTAGACATGATAAGGCTAATCACGAGTCGCTCTGAGCTACTGTTTCCTTCAATAGGATATGTACTAACAGTGCAAAACTTATTTAGAATAAGGTTCCAAATAAATCTGTTTGACAGATATCATATAGGATATGAACAGGGAAGAAACGAGGTTTCTCATTCCTGATAATTTGGGTATGCCAGGCATAACGTTTGGATGATACCAAACTAAGGACCCAAATTGGATAAGTGCCAATATAGGTTATCCTAAAGGAAACCATAAGTATAGTACTTATAAATCTCATATGAGAACAATGTGATTGTTGCTCACCATGCGGTTTTTCCTGAGAGGAATACCGATATGCAGTGGTCAGTGGGAGGATAGTGATACTCGATGAAAATCGGAGTAATACTGTTCAAGGCACAAGGTCCGTAATGGAACACAAATAGTTCATCAATGATGAATCTGTACCATTAATCTTCGAATACACAAGAACTGAGTAGATCGGAAAGAGTCAGAAAACGACCTAGGGTATGGGTTCTGATCTAACCTCATAAAGATGTCAATCTTATGAAGATATATCCACCGACTACGTTTTGAGGAAGTGATACGAGGTATCGACTCCCTATTATGGCAAAGTGCCATGAATCCGAAATGGATTCCATGTATAAAAACTATTGAATACTAGTTGTTGTACCACAAGGCATTGTGCCTATTGGTACATTAAACGTCTTCAAGTAAGACATACATGGAAGGCAACATACCAACGTACAAAGCTGGGCTTTTGATGGAAAGGTATGGTTATCAACATTGTGTTAATAACGGTTCAACCTTTTACCTGTTGCCATGGTAAATCCATTTTGAAGATGCTTGTTGATAACTGCATATTTCATTTATGAAATGTGTCAGTTGCAGATCAAAATCGCTTTCCTGAAAAGGAAACCTTTTGGAGGATGCTTACAACATCCTGATGATTTTGTATAACCGACAAACAAGGTTTGCGGGTTATTCGATCCATGTTTGGATTGAAACAAGCATAAGGTTCTTAGAACTGACGTTTTGAAATAATCATAATGGTTTATGATTTGACTCAAAACGAAATAATTCTTGTGTATATAAGGAGGTTAGTGGGAGAGGGCACTGACAATGAAATTCCCATAAAGCAATTGATGAAAGCTTGGCTTTCATAGATATTCTTTCATAGAAATTCTCCGTAAAATTCTGGGGAGTAACAACCTTTATTCAAGGAATAAAGATATACAGGGATAGATTTGGAGTTGTTAACACTCTCTGGAAATTATACATTTAAAATATACTTGATAGGGTGTCTCATACGCTACGAGCATATGGAGTCACAATCAAGTCAATCCAAGTGATAGTCATTGGATTAAAGTTAAGAACATCTATTAGTATCTTAGAGAACTAAAGATGCTGTCTTAAATTATGGAGTAGGAGAACTTGAAGTGACTAGGATCACTGCTGCAAGTTTCCAAACCGGTAATACTACTGCGGTACTATAAAAGTTTGAACACTGGGACAGTGAGCTGGAAATATTCCGAGCAAGATAACTGTTGCCGAATTAACAACAAATGCGGATTATTGCTTTAGCTGAGGCAGCAATAGAAGCCATTTGGATCGATAATAAATCTAATTAATTAGATATAGTTCTTTTAGCAGCTGAGCTAGGCGTCAGCACATGCTAAGGAATTAAAGGTCTCATCGACGATCCAGATATATACTTTTATATCATCTGATTCGTTCGGATCATACATCGTGGCGATGTGATGATCGTAAAAATCGCGTCAGATAATTACGCAAATCCGCAGACAAAAACCTTTCCTCAGCAATTTAAGTGCGAACCGTACATAGTTCGGGTGTTAGACACTCGAGTGACTGGCTATGTGCCAAGTGGGAGATTGTTGGACAAATGACCCATTATCGATGGATTAATCATTAAATATCCCTAGCTGGAGTATTATCGAGACATGACATCGATAATGCGGAATAGGCTAGTATATAAGTACGCACTTGTGCGCGTTGTGAGGGCACAACGGCATAGTTCTCATATATATAAGTATTGGATACTTATGCAAGTGCGATAGGAGGTCGTGTTTCACCGATGGTACGGGAAACAGCTTCGCTCTGGATAGACCCCTCGGAATCCCATTGGTATTATGACTATGTGTCTATGGGAGTCCGAAATCAGGGTAGGTGTGTATGGTCTTAACCTGAGACTTACATCGCTAATACTTACGATAATCGATAGACTTTCGTCTTGGTGGTACATGGCTTTAACCGGTTCTGCGTACACCACTTCTGGGTTTATCAGAGAGTCGTAGTGTATTGGGTGTGATGTCAAGACGGAAGTATCACTTCAGTTATAGTGGAGATGATGTCACGCAGGATACGGTACAGAGACTAGTTACCAGACATCCGACATGTGCTTCAGACGGAGCAGACACTTATCCAGCCCCAGCCCTAGCACGTGACTATCTGATACTGGGCCGATATACACAATACTACGGTATACTACGCTTGATACAGATCTATATATTCCTGTAAGAATATTTTTGGAGAATTGGGTAGGCATGGCGCTTTGCTAGAATCCAACCTTGTCTTGTAAATCGGTATAAACGTAGTATGAGGTACTTACGTGTTCAGGTAGTCCGACGACCGTATTTACTGCCAACATATCCGGAGATCTCATGGGTCGCTTCATGAAGATTCACCGATGATGTATAACTCGCACTTAATTAATCTAGGATTAATTAGAAGAGAGAGAAAATTAATCTGGGATTAACTGCGGAGATATTTTATCTGGGATAAAATATTAATTAAAGAGAGAGAACGATTAATTTAGAATTAATCGATAAAATAATATATTCGATATATTATAAGAAATTGGATTTCGACGCGGAATTAAAATTAGATTTTAATTCGGGCGAACGAATTAATTTAGAATTAATTCGTTAGCGACGTGAATAGTGAATTCGCTAGGCGTAATCATTTAATTACGACGCGACGGAAAATTCGTTAATTTGGAATTAGCGAACCCGAGCCCGATTTGATTGCGAGCGCATTCGCATTTCGAATTCGAGCGCGGCACGCTAGTCGCATCAAGCGTCAAATCACTGGTCGCATCAATTGTCAAATCACTTGTCACTTTGAGTGATGTGACATGACAAGTTGTCACTTTAATAAAGTGACTTGATGTAAAAGTAGAAGTGATGGGTAAAAGGTGAAAAGCATTATTTGCTTTTTGTTTTTTGACTTTTTGGAATATGAAAAGGTTTGGTATATATGTTTTATTTATTTTTGGAAAATAAATGAATAATATATATTACATTTTTCTTTTCCCTCTTTTACTTGATTCGGTCATCTCTCTCTCTCCAACATGCAAGACTTACGCATCTCTTCCTCTCTCTCTCTTTTCTCTTCTTCCTTCACAGTTTCAAAGCCGATTTCTTCTCCAAAAATTTCTGTTTGACCGAAATTTTGAGAAGCAAATGAAGAAGAGTAGTGCTAGCACACACATGGGTTATATTATGGTGATAGGGAAACGAATTTGTGTGATTGGATTTATTTTTGGAGCTTGAAGCTTTGGGCTTCCATGGAGTCATCAATTGCCGAATTTAGAAGGCATCAAAACAGCCCCAACTGAGCATCACAGCAGTTCCATGGAGTCCAAAACCGAGCTTGGAGGGAGGCAAAAACGCAACTTGTTCTTCCTAGTATCAAACCCATCAATGTGAGTATGAATTCCGCCTTAGTCCTTTGTGTATTCAACTCGTTTTTATGCATGTTTGTTGATCTTGGGACTTGATTGAACTCTTACACTAGGAACATTTAAGAGTAATGATTCTCATAAGGCATGGAAGCCATCGTCTTATTACTCTAAGGGCTTTATTACAGTGTTGATGATTCATATAAGTTATGTAAGACACGTATAATAAAGATTACCATTTTATTAATTAATGAAAAATATTACAAATACTTGTATATAAAACCCATCCACAAGTTGGGTATAGAGAAATCCCTAACAATCTCCCACTTGCACTAGAGCCAACTAGTATGAATCTGGACACCATACTTTCGGGTGTGCCTATCATGCTTTTGTTGAGTCAGTGCTTTAGTCAGAGAATCTGCAAGATTATCTTCTGTAGGTATTTTCTCTATAATAACTTATTTTCTCTCAACAATCTCCCTGATGAGATGAAATCGCTTGAGTACATGCTTGGATTTCTGGTGGGACCTTGGTTCCTTTGATTGAGCAATGGTGCCCGGGTTGTAACAATACATTGTGATGCCATTCTTTATTGCGGGAAGCACTTCTAGCTCCGTGATGTACTTTTTATCTAGACCGCTTCTTTAGTAGTCTCAGATGCTGCAATATACTCGGTTTCAGTGGTGGAGTCCGCTGTAGTTGACAGCTTTGAGCTTTTACAACTGACAGCACCGCCATTCAAAGTAAACAGATATCCTATTTGTGATCTGCTATCATCATTATCGGTCTGAATGCTCACATCACAGTAACCAATGGCTTTCATCTCAGAACAATCTCCGTATGTCAAAAACACATCATTAGTTCTTCTCAGATACTTGAGAATTGTTTTGACAGTTGCCCAATTGTAGGACACAGAAATTAGCGACGCTGTTCTAGGGTCGCGGCCTGGTCGGGAGTACGGAGTAGCCCGCGGGGGACTAAACCGGAGAAATAAATGGAGTCACCACCCAGTGTGAACTGGGAAATTATTTAAGGCCGCACTCACCCCTCGCAAGGGAATACCTCAAACGTTGGGTTCAGAATGGTCCTTTACTTATGCCACTTGTAATGAATGGATTTGTGCAATAATATAACCAAGTCTACGCAACATACATAAGCAAGAATAACCTATATCTAAATTTGCATAGAACATATATCTAAGTTTGCATACAAACCGTTGCCCATTTTTTTCTTTTTTTTTCTGAAGGCCCCCCAATGGTCTTTTTATTTTTCCATAAGGTTTTTTATTTCTCGGTTTCTTTTTCCCCGACATCCAGGTTGCTAAACTTTTCTTTGACAAGTCTTCTTTTTCCTAACCCAACGGATATCTATGATGGCTTTTAAGACACGGGGTTAACATGATACGTGTATGTATGAGATGCATGAGATGCAAGTGGTTGTCAAAAGCATAAATGGGCAACTTCTATAGGATATATGACTATGGTTCACATACTGGTTTATAGGAGTGTAGACAAAGGCTCCCACTGGCGAAGGATCGCCCACAACTATGTCTCCCCACTCAAGGGTTCGAGCGACCGAGTGAGAGCACCTTTTTTATACGCTAAGGTACGTGCCAACGAGTGATGATACATGACTGACTGTCAAATGGATTTCTTATTGAAGATTCCCCAGAGGAATGGTGGAGCAGACTCTCTTCAATTCCCAAGCCTCTTAGGCTTTTATCGCCTTGGTGACAGGAATAAAGAATAGGTCCTCCAAATTAGTCCATCACGGTAAGCTTCGAGTAAATGATTATCTAGGTGCCTTCACAGATTTTCCTTATAGAAAGGTAGTGAATGAAGGAAGACACCAAACCATTACCTAGCTCTAACAGTGCCTTTGATTAAACCCCTTCAACCCACTGTAGACACGGTTAACTAAAACAAAAATCACAAACATTACAAGGAATTATTTCGGGGCCGATTCTCTATCCCAGTGGAGTCGCCAGACTGTAGGACACAGAAATCGGTGATGCTGTTCCAGGTTCGCGGCCTGTTCGGGAGTACGAAGTAGCCCGTGGGGGACTAAACCGGAGAAATAAATGGAGTCGCTACCCAGTGTGAACTGGGAATTGATTTAAGGCCGCACTCACCCCTCGCAAGGGAAGACCTCAAACCGTTGGGTTCGGAATGGTCCCTTACTTATGCCATTTGTAATGCACGAATTTGTGCAATAATATAACCAAGTCTACGCAACATACATATGCAAGAATAACCTATATCTAAATTTGCATACACCTATATCTAAGTTTGCATACAACCTATATCTAAGTTTGCATGCATGAAAGTAAGTCGACATAACGGCAAACACACAATTTCATAAACATATTAAATTGACAAATGCGGAAACAGAAATAAATAATGATTGTCTAAACCTAAACATTGAAGAGATATAATTAAGCTCCTAATGTGAAAGAAATAACTAGATCATGCATGGAAATAACGTGCTATTTCTAATGAACCATGGATAAACACAAGATTAGATAAAACGAAATGTGTGGTTTCTCAAGTAGTACGTGGAATTGTATCCTAAGTTCAGACCTCACTACCGTCCATTCGGATTCGGCAACAAAATTTATGTATGGGTTTCCATCCGTTATACCATGAGAGATAGCACAAAATCATCCATCCAAAAACAACAACATACATAAACCAACAATACGCATGCGGAGAAATACTAATAAATAATTAAAAAATGAACAAGAATAAATAAAAGGGTGCTCTCAGGTCTTACATTTA
>SKCR01012802.1:0-11946 GCA_019454045.1 Zanthoxylum bungeanum
ACAGGAATCCCATTGGTAGTATGACTATATGTCTATGGGAATCCGATTCAGGGTAGGTGTATTTGGTCTTAAGACTTACATCACTAGTGCTTGCGACAATCAATACGCTTTGGTTTTGGTCGTCCAGAACTTTAACAGGTTCTATGTATGCCTTTTCTGGGTTTATTGAGAATCGTAGTGTATTGGGTGCGTTGTCAAGATGAAAGTATCACTTTAGTCATATGGAGATGATGATCACACAGGGATACAGAACTGGTACTCTAATGTGTTGTAACCATCGGGATAATATGACAAGGTCATGATTATCCGATTAAAGAGACTAGTTGCTTGTGATCCGATATATGCTTCGTACGGGGCAGACACTATTCCAGCCCCAGGCCTTGCATGTGATATCCGATACTGGATCGCAATACACAATACTACGTATACTATGCCTGACAAAGATTATATATTCCTGAAAGAATATTTCTGGAGAATTGGGTAGGCACGGCGTTTTGCTAGAAGCCAACCATGTCTCGTAAATCGGTAAAAATGTTATACGGGGTATGTTGGATAATATGACCCATAGCGTCACTATTTGCACAGATCATTGTGTTGTTGTAGCAAATTAACTATGTAATAAGGAAATTGCACTCTCATCGTTTGTGATTAGATCACCATAGATATATAAATAAAGAGAGGTATTCTTTAATGAATATGTCCGGAGAACTTGGGAAGACTTGGTGCTTTGCTAGGAGTCGACCTTGTCTCGTAAATCGGTAGAACGTAGTACTTGGTACGTACGTGATTCGGATACTCCGACAACCGTATTTACTGCCAGATTATCCGGGGATCTCATGGTCGCTTCCCGATAATCCACCGATGACGCACAACTCGCACTCTTGAATAATCTGGGATTATAAAGAAGAGAGAGAGAAAATTAATCTAGGATTAATAACGGAGATATTTTATCCGGGATAAAATGTCGTCTAAAGAGAGAGAACGATTAATTCGGAATTAATCGATGTATTAATATATTCGATATATTAGACGAAATTAGATTTCGACGCGGAATTAAAATTAGATTTTAATTCGGGCAAACGAGTTAATTTAGAATTAATTCGTTAGCGACGTAAATAATAATTTCGGTAGCCGCAATTATTCGATTGAATTAACGTCGCGACGTAAGCTCGGTATTTCGGAAATATCGAACCCGAACGCGTGAGTGCACGTGGGCCCACTTTCATTTGGAAACGTGTGGGGCCCACATGACACATGTCATTCTAATGCTTTGCATGTAGATAGTGTACAATGCACTCAATGTTATTGCATGTAGATAGTGTACATTGCACTCAATATCAATGCATGGAAATTGAGTGTTTGACACTCTAAGCCATTGCATGTTTTGTGTCATAATTTTATTATTAATTTAATGAATATTATGGCATAAATATAAATTGATTTTTGGTAAATCATTTTTAATAACAACACAAAACTTCTTCTCTCTCAATTTCTCTCTTCTCCTCACGCCAAACACAAAGTGTGGATTGTTTTCTTGACTGGTTTGGGCGTGACAATAGGGAAGCAAGAGTTGGGTTTTCATGGTGAAAACCGCAAGTGCTAGCACACTACGAGTCTTGCGAAGGTGGTAGGGAGGTTCACCCATGAGGCGGGACTCATCCGACGGAGTTGGAGCTTCGTTTTGAGACCCGAAACTGCCAAGACAGTGAGCATGGACTGCTGCAGTGGGCTTACAAAGGCAGTACGTTTTTGGGCATGATTCATCTTCAAATCGACATAACCGATCAATGTAAGTATTCCGCTATCTTCGTTGATGTATTCACGCATTATTTCATGTCTTGATTTGATCTTGGGACCTTAGAATAAACCAACAATGGCATCATGAGCTAATGTTGCAAGCATGAAATTGTAGGGCTTAAAATTTGGGTAAATGTTTGTTGAGCATGATTTGAATAAATTGCTTGTTTGAGTATGCTTATAACATGTTTAAATTCATTTTGGTTGGACTAATTTGGTGAAAAATGATTTGGAATTATTTTCCCCAAATTTTGCATCTTGGCCGAATATGTGACTGATATTGGGTATTTTGATTTTAAGCATGATTTGGTTAAATTGATTAATTGAGCATGTTTAAATGATCTTTAATTGAAGATTGATTTGATCAATTTCAACAAAATGTGATTGGATCAATTTTGCCCAAATTGGAAGTGTTGGCCGAATGTGTGATGTGTTTGGAAACTTGGAATTTTTTCATTTTAATTCATTGGATGAGTTATAATGATAAAGGATGATGTTAATTTAAGATTGAATTGGATTTAATTTAAATTGTACAAAAACCCTAAATTCCTTATGTTGGCCGAATCTATAATGCCCTAATGTCTTGGTGTTTTTGGTTTTGTGACATTGGATGTGTATGTTGGGGTTGGTGCTTAGAGCGCCAATCCGGACCGTATTTATGTCTGATTCATGAATACGAACATCCCCTTATTCCATAATATTACTTATTTATGGTTGCACCTCTTGTTCTTATATACGTATTCGATCTTATTACGATTAGATTGAAACTAAATGTGGTTTAGTGATATGTATATATTAGACAAAGACCCGATAATATATAATGCAATACACAGTTACAAAGATAGTTTGTAATTGACATTGGGAAGTGTTATTGCTAAAGATATATATTATCAAATAAAGTTCCTGGTCAAGATTCACTAACACGGGTCGGTTAGTCAAATCTGCTGAGACCAGTACATGTCGTATATCGAGACTTGGTCCGATGGTTTATCCCAATGAACCATGAGTCTAGGGAGACTCATATAGACGTGTAGGTGTTTATAGTGTATAAACACTGAACGGCTCACCGAAGATTCTTAATGGATGGTACGCCAACGTCAATAAGAATCTTCTCGGGTTGAGTAGCATAGTGGTCCTTCGACTTGAGATACCACTGTGGATGTATGAGACATCCTCCACACTTAGATGGCAGTCACGTCACCGATCTATTAAGATCAGACCTCCGCCTGTTCGTTGGGTGTGGACAGATCCTCAGGATATCCTGTGTGTGTCAAGATAGGATCCGTCAGTTCTGTGTACAGAGCATAGGTAGTCCATATACTATTAGCAGTCTGTTAAATCTGTGGCCACAGTATACTTCGGAAGTAAGTTCCGAATGTTATTTAGAGATTGTTAATAGATACGTCGACGGGATAATACCTATAGAGATTTGACGTTTACATCTATATCTCTGGGATTATCCGGATACCTGTGACGGAGGGATTATACGTATGCAATGACCTCGACCTGTATGATTCAGCGAGATTATCCGTGATCGTCATAATCTACGGGTGGATAGATTATGGACATGAAATTGGATTTCATGACGGATATACCTGAATCTAGAGAGTCTCAATAATGAAACATACTCGTAGAGCACTAGAGCAACATTTATGAATAATGATGATTATTTATAAATCGTTTAATCGGTAAACGAAAAATACATGCGAACGGGCCGAACCGTCATTTCCTAATTAATGTGTATTTGTATTTAATATATGATATTATTAAATACACATTAATAAATGGTCAAATAAAGGTATTTGACATATATCATCAATATATGTATTTGAGATATTTAAAGTAAATATAATACATATATTTGATATATTTATATTTAATTAATTAATTAATTATTTAATTGTTAAATGATTAATATAATTAAAATATAAATATATCACCAAATGATAAAGTTAGGAAATGATTATAAGTTGCAATTGTTGACTTATACATTAAAGGAAAAGGTAGTCAAATTGGATTTGACTTCTTAAGATATTTGTTCAAATTGTTTGAAAAATGAAAATATTTTTTCCTTTATTTTTGATGAATTTCGGCCATAACACTTAATATATAAGAGTTATATTTATCTTAGTTGCATTTGTTGACTTTATTAAATGTCTTTAAAGTTGTTTTTGATATTTATGCAAGTTGATAAAGTAATAAGTGAAATGAAATTGAAATTACAATTTCTTGAATTTGGCTTAATGAATTTCGGCCAAGGCTTGTCTTGCACAAGTATAAATTGTTTTCATTTCATTTCATTTGATAACCTAATACACTTTATCAAATAAACTCCATTGAAAGAAGCTAAAGGAAGTTGGTGAAGAAGAAAGACTTAAAACATCAAAAGCTTGGATTTTTAGTAAGTTTCTTGAACTTACTATTAGTAAGGAATTTGTTCCTTAGGTTCTAGGCTTTAATATATGATATTCTTAGGATGTTTCTTTCTTTGTTCCTTGTGGTTTTTGTTGATGGGAGTTTTGGTGAAGTGTGATGCATGTATGATGAAGAAAGTGAATGACTATTGTAGTGATAAACTTTTTTATAAGGTTTTGGAAACCATGTTACTAATCTAGAGTTGTTGACCCACTCTTAATGACCTAGATTTGATCTTGAGTTGTTTCATTGTGTTGAGACTTTGATTGGATGGAAGAAAGATGATTAAAGTGTTGTATTTAACCAATTTGGTCTAATTTGTCCAATTTGATGAAATTGAAAAATTAGGGTTCATGACCTATTCCAAATTTGGGGCTTTTCATATATGTTGAGCATTTGGGTGTGTATATGATGCATGCAAAGTTTCATGTTGATTGGATTTCATTAGGATGAGTTTTGAAGCATGAAATGACCAAATGGTCAAAATGGGAGCCAAATGAGGCTCACGGCCTTGATGATGAAAAATGGGGATTTTGTGTCTTTTGGTGTTTTGATGTTTTGAACATGTTAAGTTCATCTTAGAAATGATTTAGAATCATTCAAAATTGATTAGATCAATTTCGGACTAAAATGGACAAAATACCAATAGAAGGGCATTTCGGTAAATTCACTTGAATTTGATTCATTTGAATTTTGGTTTCATAATTTGATTATTGGGTAATTAAATAAATATGTTTATTTAATTAATCCAAGAAAAAGTTTTGAAATCGGAAGATTCGATCTTCCGCCGCTTCCGCTGCGTTACCGGATTTAGCCCCTAAAAACCCCTACAAAATGGTATCAGAGCCAGGTTTGATTCTAGGCCTCCATAAATGATTAGCTTGTTTTATTCAATGTTTAGTCATGTTTCTTGACTTTATACATGCATGTTATAATCTAATTTGATTAGATTTAGGGTGTATGACACTTAATGAAATATCCCCGCTAATAAGGTTTTAAAGTAACTAGTATTTGGAATACTTGTTTCTTGGTCCGTCTTGTCAATACGGTTTATAAATATCTTTTCGTTGACTACATCCGAGACCGTGCCTCTGCTGTGAGGATGTAGCTGATAGAAATTTATTTATGCCGAATGTATATTAGATACTAGATAAATTCAAGCGAAAGCGGAATCCTGAACGTGCCCTAGCTGTCAGGGTTACGTAAGTAACTTGAGTTTATCATTGACAAGTTTAACCTTGGTACGTCTCCTTGTGGGCCTGCCTTCGCAGCGACAACGAGAAACGGCCAGGACCGGAACCTCGGAGTCACTGGTGAGTGATTGACAATTAGTTGTCTACCTGTGAATATACGTCGGCGAGACCGTGCCTCTGCTGTGAGTCGAAATATA
Source organism: Zanthoxylum bungeanum (assembly GCA_019454045.1). Classification (NCBI taxonomy): domain Eukaryota; kingdom Viridiplantae; phylum Streptophyta; class Magnoliopsida; order Sapindales; family Rutaceae; genus Zanthoxylum; species Zanthoxylum bungeanum. The sequence goes on from SKCR01012802.1 coordinate 5,603, forward strand.
TTCATGGGGTCCTCTTCCCATTATGGAATTCGATTTAATTATTGAATTCTCGTCTTTCCGTTGGGGATTACGGCATTACGTAAAAATAATGGGAGGCACTGCTAAGTTTAAAATATTCCATAACTTAGGCAGTGTATGTTATTATGGAAATTGCTGCTTATTTGTTTCCTTATTCTATAGAAGATAGAATTAAACTTTTATTTACTGCACACATATTATGATATGTTATCTAACTTACTCTTGGTTGCAGTTATTCTAGAATAGGTTCTAGAGACTATTAGACTTGGATATTATTAGATTAGTCTAAACCATCGGGAACTTTTGTTCCAATTTTCTTGAAAAATCAAGATGGTTAATGATTTAGTTTCTAAGTCATGATAGATAATCTAGATAGATATCCCCTTTAGGATATAATACTTTAGAGACAATAGTTTCTTATGCAGTAAGAATTGACTTGAATTAGTTCATGTCTCGAGGTTCTTGACTGGCATTAAGAAAGCCCTATTAGGTATTTGTTTATCTAGTAATGACGTTTCTAAGCTTTAATTACCTTTAGAGGTAATGTGTCTGACACAATTTGCTAATCAGTTATTTACAATTGTTGTGAATAGTTGAATGCAAATAGTAAAGCTAAAGAAAGAAGATGCGTATAGTTGTGTATAGAAAATATCGATTTTCACAATACTACAACTATAGGTATTGGATACCAGATCTCCCGTCTAGTTATTTGAAATGTTGGTTAACGATTGTTTTGATATTTGATATCGGAACTTGCGACTATTGGATAATCACTTGTTCTTTATAAATAATTGTTACATATTTTATAATAACTAGTAGTGTCATTAACATAGAGATAAACATTAAGAAAAATTATTCGGTAAAGTAAATAATTTAGAACGGTGCTTTATGAATTTAATCACTTAAGCATTGGATGCTTATTCCATATGGTAAATGATGGTTTGATACTAGATCACACTACACATCCTTATCCATTTAATGAATATTGTATTCAGGAAAGTGATTAAGATCTCGTTTAACCAATGATTGTCATTGGACCACCAAATTTATTTAACTGATACATTGGATGTATGTAGTTTATAAATAATAATTGCTTAAGGTAGTTTTCTTTATTTCGTAACTTAGTTGATGAATTGTCATAACTTAGTTACGTGTTTCTGAAGGAACACATATTGAAAGTCTTGAAAGTATCAAGTACTTTCAATCCGTTCTGATGAAACGTAGATTGAACATTTTTGACTTGTTCAAATATATTCAATCTGAAGGTTTTAGAGAATTCTATCCTCAAAATTCATAACATGTCTTTGAACTGTTCAAAGATCTTTGATACGATCAAACGTATGAATTTAAAGCAATTAGTTCTAAGGTTATTTAGTGAATATGATTCATATTCAATATTGTTGTTCTTCCACGATTCCATCTTGATGAAATTGAGTAGTGGGAGCAATCGAATCTTATATGATTTGATTCGCTTGATATTGAATGTTACCGAATTAGTTTCAATACTCTTGGGGTTATACTCCAGTAACACTAATTCATCTTTTTAATTAATGTTCCATTATTTTCTACAGTTGCATATATGATATGTATAGGTAGAAAATTTGAATCTTGAAAAGTTTGAGATTTCAATCTTTCTTTTATATAATAGTTATATAATGGAAATTACTTACACCTCGGAGGTATAAGTAAAATTTTATCGTTTATTCTGTTTAATAGAATATTGTATCCTATTTAATAGAATATCTTTCCTACGATTCTAAGTAATAAAATCGTTTTATTACTTGGTGTGTAACATCAGATGTTAACTATTGTAGAAAAGACTTGACTTATTGAAGTCAAATGTGAGAATGATAAATTATAAATGGAACTACGTAATTAATAAGATGAAACAACCCTTATACATCTTTCGTACAAGTCCAATAGGATAACAGAATCATTCACGAGTATTTGATACTTAATGGTTCCATTGTTTTCTTACTGAAGAAAAAATTATCCTATGACTTTTAATGGAAGCGATATTTGATATCGATTCTGGAAGTTCACCATTGAACCTTAGATCTAAGATTGTTCATAGCTTACTATGATCAAGTTTTGAACTTGATTACGCTTTCATTATGAATTAGTTCATGATATGTGCTAATTGTTTGCACAACGGAAGCAATGTGAGCTTATTAAAGGTTTGACCTTTATAGTATGACAGTGAGAAAAGTTATACTCAGCAATCTATTGTAGATTCTGAGAAAACTTATATCTAGTCACACTAATTGAACAATTAAAGATATGTTGGTTAATGTTGATAATAAACTGTATATTTTAGCTAAAGAATGCAAAGTGGCGTTTTTGGATGACTTATTCAGATAAGAGATCAGTTGTGATTTCCTTATTTGAAGAGTTCATTCTGAAATGGCCCTAGAGTTTGTGTTCTGCTGAGATCGCAGTTTAGTGTGCTAACTTACAGAGCCTATTGTAGACTCGGATAAGTCTTCCAGAAATCTGTGTTCTCTATTTTTGATATCGTCAGATTGTCTGATCTTGTCAAAGTATAGAGAATACACATGTGATTAGAAGGGTTAGTGGGAGCGTACATATTAGTTTCTAGTGTTATATATCTTAACGACATTATCATTATTATAGTAATAATGAGATGTATGTAAGGTAAAAAGATTACCTAAGTCTTCTTTACTCCGTGAAAGCAGTGGGAGTTGTCTCTGTTATATTTGATATAAAGTTTTATATATGATATGAAACTAGGAGACTTGTGAGATACTCCTATTAGTCGTACATTAGATATGATCTAATGAAGGACATAACAAGGCTATCTGTATGACAGTTAGTATAACTGTTCGACAGTTATTGTATGTCTTATACATAGTATTCATCTTTCATAAAGGATGATTCCTTTTTCGAAAGAGATATTGATTAGAATGTCTAAACAATATTATGTATCATTTGATGATGACATAGTGAATACTTTATTACATGCGATTATCGATGTCGATTTAATCGTAATTGTTACGAGTTATTTTGACATATTATAGACCATATGATGGATCTTGAAACACGTTCTTTGTGATCTTTGAGATATTAAGAACGAGTTTCTAATTCATGGAGAATATAGTCTGCAACCATTAGGGTCATATTAGTTTTGAGACTAATTATGACGTTAGACAGTCTACGTCATAAAGAGTCAGAAAAGATGCAGTGGGAGTGTCACGAAGGATTCTACTATTTAGTGGAATCAAATGCAACTTTTGAAGTATTGACTTATGAAGTTGCATAGTGACCTTTTAAATTAGAAGTTTTTGAATTGATATTGTGCTTGCGGTTGTCTTCATAGTATTTTGGATTTGATCCTTAAATACTTGGACAATTTAGTAGCTGTAGCACAATACAGTGTAGCATCAGAGTCATATTAATGTATAATCTAGATTCTACAAAATATGAATGATGCTGACTATGGGAAACGATGGAGTTTGTTTGACAAACTCAATATGTCATAGCGGACTTGTTTTTGTTGCCTACCTCTTAAGTACTGGGTGAGCTTTTGAGGGCCATGTGCATACGATGCACATTGAGACGTGTATATGATACCGTGGATTGGCACTAGAGCAAGTGGGAGAAATTGTTGGGGTTGGTGCTTAGAGCACCAATCCGGACCGTATTTATGTCTGATTCATGAATACGAACATCCCCTTATTCCATAATATTACTTATTTATGGTTGCACCTCTTGTTCTTATATACGTATTCGATCTTATTACGATTAGATTGAAACTAAATGTGGTTTAGTGATATGTATATATTAGACAAAGACCCGATAATATATAATGCAGTACACAGTTACAAAGATAGTTTGTAATTGACATTGGGAAGTGTTATGCTAAAGATATATATATCAAATAAAGTTCCTGGTCAAGATTCACTAACACGGGTCGGTTAGTCAAATCTGCTGAGACCAGTACATGTCGTATATCGAGACTTGGTCCGATGGTTTATCCCAATGAACCATGAGTCTAGGGAGACTCATATAGACGTGTAGGTGTTATAGTGTATAAACACTGAACGGCTCACCGAAGATTCTTAATGGATGGTACGCCAACGTCAATAAGAATCTTCTCGGGTTGAGTAGCATAGTGGTCCTTCGACTTGAGATACCACTGTGGATGTATGAGACATCCTCCACACTTAGATGGCAGTCACGTCACCGATCTATTAAGATCAGACCTCCGCCTGTTCGTTGGGTGTGGACGATCCTCAGGATATCCTGTGTGTGTCAAGATAGGATCCGTCAGTTCTGTGTACAGAGCATAGGTAGTCCATATACTATTAGCAGTCTGTTAAATCTGTGGCCACAGTATACTTCGGAAGTAAGTTCCGAATGTTATTTAGAGATTGTTAATAGATACGTCGACGGGATAATACCTATAGAGATTTGACGTTTACATCTATATCTCTGGGATTATCCGGATACCTGTGACGGAGGGATTATACGTATGCAATGACCTCGACCTGTATGATTCAGCGAGATTTATCCGTGATCGTCATAATCTACGGGTGGATAGATTATGGACATGAATTGGATTTCATGACGGATATACCTGAATCTAGAGAGTCTCAATAATGAAACATACTCGTAGAGCACTAGAGCAACATTTATGAATAATGATGATTATTTATAAATCGTTTAATCGGTAAACGAAAAATACATGCGAACGGGCCGAACCGTCATTTCCTAATTAATGTGTATTTGTATTTAATATATGATATTATTAAATACACATTAATAAATGGTCAAATAAAGGTATTTGACATATATCATCATATATGTATTTGAGATATTTAAAGTAAATATAATACATATATTTGATATATTATATTTAATTAATTAATTAATTATTTAATTGTTAAATGATTAATATAATTAAAATATAAATATATCACCAAATGATAAAGTTAGGAAATGATTATAAGTTGCAATTGTTGACTTATACATTAAAGGAAAAGGTAGTCAAATTGGATTTGACTTCTTAAGATATTTGTTCAAATTGTTTGAAAAAGAAAAATATTTTTTTCCTTTATTTTTGATGAATTTCGGCCATAACACTTAATATATAAGAGTTATATTATCTTAGTTGCATTTGTTGACTTTATTAAATGTCTTTAAAGTTGTTTTTGATATTTATGCAAGTTGATAAAGTAATAAGTGAAATGAAATTGAAATTACAATTTCTTGAATTTGGCTTAATGAATTTCGGCCAAGGCTTGTCTGCACAAGTATAAATTGTTTTTCATTTCATTTCATTTGATAACCTAATACACTTTATCAAATAAACTCCATTAAAGAAGCTAAAGGAAGTTGGTGAAGAAGAAAGACTTAAAACATCAAAGCTTGGATTTTTAGTAAGTTTCTTTCGAACTTACTATTAGTAAGGAATTTGTTCCTTAGGTTCTAGGCTTTAATATATGATATTCTTAGGATGTTTCTTTCTTTGTTCCTTGTGGTTTTTGTTGATGGAGTTTTGGTGAAGTGTGATGCATGTATGATGAAGAAAGTGAATGACTATTGTAGTGATAAACTTTTTTTATAAGGTTTTGGAAACCATGTTGCTAATCTAGAGTTGTTGACCCACTCTTAATGACCTAGATTTGATCTTGAGTTGTTTCATTGTGTTGAGACTTTGATTGGATGGAAGAAAGATGATTAAAGTGTTGTATTTAACCAATTTGGTCTAATTTGTCCAATTTGATGAAATTGAAAACTTAGGGTTCATGACCTATTCCAAATTTGGGGCTTTTCATATATGTTGAGCATTTGGGTGTGTATATGATGCATGCAAAGTTTCATGTTGATTGGATTTCATTAGGATGTTTTGAAGCATGAAATGACCAAATGGTCAAAATGGGAGCCAAATGAGGCTCACGGCCTTGATGATGAAAATGGGGATTTTGTGTCTTTTGGTGTTTTTGATGTTTTGAACATGTTAAGTTCATCTTAGAAATGATTTAGAATCATTCAAAATTGATTAGATCAATTTCGGACTAAAATGGACAAAATACCAATAGAAGGGCATTTCGGTAAATTCACTTGAATTTGATTCATTTGAATTTTGGTTTCATAATTTGATTATTGGGTAATTAAATAAATATGTTTATTTAATTAATCCAGAAAAAGTTTTGAAATCGGAAGATTCGATCTTCCGCCGCTTCCGCTGCTTACCGGATTTAGCCCCTAAAAACCCCTACATACGTGTATGAAATCAAATCGGATGTGATTTGATGTCGATTGTAGGTTCGATTGGATCGAAACCAAATCGGACACAAAATCCC
>SKCR01012803.1:0-11871 GCA_019454045.1 Zanthoxylum bungeanum
TTAATCTTTCCTTGGGACATATTATAGAAACCCACAGTATAATCCAAATAACATACATCTAAGCATATTTAATCAAGCAAACTCATCAAATCATGCTTCATACAATTTTCCCCAAAAACATCCTAATATATTTGCATGCTCTTTAAGCTCAATGATACCATTGTTGGAAAATCTAATCCATGTCCCAAGATCAAAAGATTCAAGCAAAATATAAAAAGAATGGAACAATATTGAAGTATGGCGGAATCATACTCACAAAGATCGGAATGCGGATGCGTTTGATGAAACAAAACTTTCTCCTTTGTGCAGTGATGGATTCGGCCAAACAGAAAAGAGAAGCTCCAAGCAATTTTGATCCTTCCAAGCTCTAAGATGAGTTTCCCATAACACCTTTGTATGATCCCTTGATGTGTAGCCTAGCCAAAGATGTGTTTTTATGTTCCAAACAAACACAAATTCTTCAAGTCTTGCCACAAAACAAATGAAGAAAAGGAGAGCCAAAACTTGCTTACTGTTTCGGTAAATTTGAGAGGGAGGAGAGATCTGATTTTTGTTACAAAAATCAATTTATATTTATGCCATAATATTTATTAATTAATAATAAACTTATGACACAAATAATGCAATGGCTTAGAGTGTCAAACACTCATTTCCATGCAAAACCCTTGAGTGCATTGTACACTATCTCCATGCAATGCATCAACAATTAAATAATGCATATAATGACATGTGTCATGTGGGCCCTACACGTTTCCAAATGAAAGTGGGCCCACGTGCACTCACGCGTTCAGGTCCGATATTTCCGAAATACCGAACTTATTATCGCTACGTTAATTAAATCGAATTTAAATAAATAATTGCGCCTAGCGAAATTCATTATTTACGTCGCTAACGAATTAATTCTAAATTAACTCGTTTGCCCGAATTAAAATCTAATTTTATTTCGCGTCGAAATCGAATTTCAATTATTATATCGAATATAATAATTTTACGATTAATTCCAATTAATCGTCTCTCTCTTTATATAGTACTTTATCCAAGATAAAGTCTCTCCGTAATTAATCCAAGATTAATCGAGTTTGAATCATACGTCATTGGTGAATCTTCGGGAAGCGACCCAAGAGACCTCTAGATATGTTGGCAGTAAATCCGGTTGTCGAACTATCCGAACACGTACGTACCAAGTACTACGTTTTTACCGATTTACAAGACAAGGTTAAGCTTCTAGCAAAACGCCATGCCTACCCAATTCTCTAGAAATATTCTTACTGGAATATAGATCTATAACAGGCGTAGTATACCGTAGTATAGTGTATATCGAACCAGTATCTGATGATCACATGTAAGGCCTGGGGCTGGAGATGTGTCTGCCCCGTACGATACACATATCGGACATCAAGCAACCAGTCTCTTTGAATCGGATAATCCTGACCTAGTCATATTATCCCGATGGTTGCAACCATTATAGAGTACTAGTTCTGTATCCTCGCGATCATCATCTCCATATGTCTGAAGTGATACTTCCATCTTGACATCACATCCAATACACTACGATTCTCGATAAACCAGAAGAGGTGTACACAGAACCCGTTAAAGCCCTGGACCACCAAAAATAAAGTTTACCGATTGTGTAAGTACTAGCGATGCAAATCTCAGGTTAAGATCATATGCACCTACCCTGAAGCGGACTCCCATAGACACGCAGACATACTACCAATGGGACTCCGCGGGGTCTATCCAGAGCGAAGCTGTTTTCCGTACCATCGGTAAAACACAACCTCCTACCGCACTTGCATAAGTATCCTATCTTAAATATATGAGAACTATGTCGTTGTGCCCTCACAACATGCACGAGTGCAGTACTAGTCTATTCCGCATTATCGATGTCCAATCTCGATAATACTACGACTAGGGATATTTAATGATTAAACCTTTATGGATTGATACCGTCTCATATCATCACAATCCGGAACTAATCATAGGGACTTTTACCATTTATATATCAAAGTAAATAAATTACAAAACGGTTAAAAGGCAATTTCATTACTACATAGTTAATTTTGTACAATAATACAATATCATTTACAAAATAGTGACCTGGTGGTATCTCATATGCTTTGAGCATATTGAGTCACAATCGGGGGCCAATTCAAGTGATAGTCACTGGATTGATGTTAAGAACATCCTTAAGTATTTAGAGGAACTAAGGATGCTGTCTTATACTATGGAGAATGAGAAATTGAAGTGACTGGGTTCACCGTTGCAAGTTCCTAACCGATAAAAACGACTATAAGTCATAACAACGGTACTGTAAAGTTTGAATAACGGAACAGTGAGCTGGAAATCTTCCTAGCAAGATATTGTTACCGAATAAACAACAAAAGTGGATTATTGCTGCAGCTGAGGCAGCAATATGAGCCTTTTGGATCGATAATAATCCTAATCAGATTAGGAATAGTTCTGTTAGCAGCTGAGCTAGGCTACAACACAGGCTAAACAATCAATGGTCTCATCAACGATCCAGATATATAATTCGATATTCATCTGATTCGTTCGGGTCATACATCGTGGCGATGTGATGATTGAATAAATCGCATCAGATGATAATCATGCAAATCCGCTGACGAAAGCCTTTTCTCTGCAGAAGTTTGAGCGAACCATACATAGTTCGGGTGTAAGACACTCAAGTGACTGGCTATAGGCCAGTGGGAGATTGTTGGACAGTTATGACCCATAGCGTCACTATTTGTACAGATCATGGTGTTGTTGTATAAATTAACTATGTGACAAAGGAAATTACTCTCTTATCATTTGTAATTAGATTACCAAGATGTATAAATGATAGGAGGTCATTATGATTAGTTCCTGGATTGAGATGATATGAGACAATATGAATCCACGAAGGTTTAATAATTAAATATCCCTAGTCAGAGTAGTATCGAGATTGGACATCGATAATGCGGAAAAGACTAGTATTACACTTGTGCGCGTTTTGAGGGCATAACGACATAGTTCTCATATATTTGGGGATAGGATACTCATGCAACTGTGATAGGAGGTTGTGTTTTACCGATTGTACGGAAAACAGCTTCGCTCTAGATAGACCCCTAAGAATTCCATTGGTAGTATGACTATGTGTCTATGGAAGTCCGAATTAGGATAGGTGTATTTGGTCTTAACTTGAGACTGGCACCGCTAATACTTGCGACAATCAATGTACTTTGGTTTTGTGGTCCAGGGCTTTAACAGGTTATGTGTATGCCTCTTCTGGGTATATTGAGAATCATAGTGTATGGGTGTGATGTCAAGACAAAAGTATCACTCCAGTCATAGTGGAGATGATGATCACGTAGGATACGGAACTGATTCTCTTATGTACTGCAGTCATCGGGATAATATGACTAGGTCATGATTATCCGATTATAGAGACTAGTTACCAGAGATCCGATATGTGCTTCGTACGAGGCAGACATAATTTCAGTCCAGGCTAGCATGTGACATCTGATACTGGATCGAGATACGCAATACTACGTATATTATGCCTGATATAGATCACTTATTCCTGTAAGGATATTTCTGGAGAATTGGGTAGGAATGGCTCTTTGCTAGAAGCCAACCTTGTCTTGTAAATCGGTACATGCATAGTACTAGGTACTTACGTGTTCGGATAGTTCTACAACCAGATTTACTGCCAACATATCTGGGGATCTCATTGGTCACTTCCCGAAGATTCACCGATGACGTATGACTCGCACTTTATTAATCTGGGATTAATTAATTAATTGAGAGAGAAAATTAATCTGGGATTAATTGCGGAGATATTTTATCTAGGATAAAATATTATTTAAAGAGAGAAAACGATTAATTTGGAATTAATCGATAAATAATATATTCGATATAATATACGAAATTGGATTTCGACGCGGAATTGAAATTAGATTTTAATTCGGGCGAACGAGTTAATTTAGAATTAATCGTTAGCGACATGAATAGTAATTTTACTAGGCATAATTATTTAATTACGTCGCAACGGAAAATTTGTTAATTTGGAATTAGCGAACCCAGCCCGGGAGTGTCCCCCGACAACGCGCCAAAACTTGACCGGCGTAAACACACACGTATAACGCAAGCGCATTATCGTTCAAGTAGTATAAAAATATCGATCCCACGAGGACTTAATACCTAATCTATTAATTTTATGAGGTCAAATGATTACTAATATCTAACAAGTTGATTGATTGATTTGAAATGGTGATGATTCTAAATTTAAAAAAAAGTAAATAAATTGTCGAAAATAGGTTTTAAGAAAATTCAATATTAAAAACTATCTAGGGTTGTGATTTCTTCCAATATCATTTTAAAGATGAAGTGGTTATCTTAAAGTTGGGTAATATTGATTTATTAACCTGGAACACTAAATTATGTGTAAGCCTCTATCGATGGTCAGACACAAATACCCAGTTTAACCCAATTGAACCATATGTCTTTGTCAACTAAATTATCTGGATTCATTAAGTTTAAGTCCCAATTATGGCTACCCCCGTCCGACAGGTATATTCCTATCCTGTAAGGAAGTCTATTAAAAGGGTTATCTATCCTCAAGGAAGATCGTGGGCTATTGAGTCTAAGGCTGAAACCTAAAATCCTTATGTCTAGTTCATTTAGATTTACCAGATCAATTTTATTAATGGCCAGTTAATGAAAAAGCATTAAGTTTAAGACTCAATAAATAAATCTTTATATATTACCCAAGCTATAATCTAACCCTTATAAAACGGTGATATTAGATTTCATCACAACCCCAGATAACTAATTTAGTTACAACACATAACTAGGGCTAGTAAAAACTTAAAAATAAAAGACATAAAGTAAAAATGCGTAAAGTAATATACTGAAAGAAAATTACAATAAAATAAAATGCTAAGGTAAAAGGAATTACTTTTACTACTACTAATTTAGATATCTCCCATAAAATAATATATAAACTTGTGATTCTTTTTCCAACCAGCCATATAGGCGGTAACCTGATTAAGTCAAATTAAGTCCAACCAGCCATAAAGGCGGAACCAAAATTAAATTACCAACCGACCAATCTGGCGGTATCCTTTATTAGTCAGGTTCAAATCAGATTAAAATGAATTACCACCTGACCAATCTGGCGGTATCCTTTTTAAGTCAATATTTTAATAGTGAATATATTATTTTTAAGGGAGATTAATCTAAATAGTAACAGTAAAAGAATTACCTTTCACCCTAGCTGGGGGAGTTACCTCCTTCATGGTAAATAATAAAAACTGTAAAAAGTCAAAAGTAAAAATTAAATTACTATATTAACAAAACGTAATTAAAATTAATTACAAACTAAAAAACTAAAAAACTAAAAATTAAAAGAAAGTAGAGAGAGAAACTCTCTCTTTAGAAAGATTATAAGAGAGAGAGTGGTGCACTGAATTCTGAAATCTCGAGATCAATTTATAGGCGCGGATGAGCTTCCAGCATGGCGACGCCAAGTCCCTCAGCGTCGCTACGCCAGCTTCTGTTGACGTGGCAAGCTCTGGTTCGCTGGTTTGAAGATTCTGGATAAGCTGATAAGGTGACACGTGGCAGAGTGGTTAGGCTTCAATTATTGTGACACGTGGCGGCTTCTGATTGGTCACTGAGATTATTATCTGCCACGTGTCAGATAAGGATTAGATACTCAATTATTGATGCTGACGTGGCGGTGATGTGGCGGTGACGAGGCGGTGACATGGCGACACGTGGGAAAGAGACTGTCGGCACCGTAGAATTACGACACGTGTCACTTCCTGATTGGCTAACGATGACGTGGCGGTGAGGTGGCAATGTTGACTTATTGACTTGCTGACGTGGCTGATGACATGGAATGACACGTGGAACACGTGGCGATGATGACTGTCGGCAACGTAGGATGCTGACACGTGGCACGGCGCATTTTAGCAGCAATCGGCTATGATGTTGACACGTGGCACGACGCATTTTAGCAAAGTCAAACTTTTCTCAGATTCTGATTTGTGGACCCAGCGCACGTTAGCACTGTTCGGCGCATTTTAGACGTCGCGATGCAGAAGGCTTGGCGGCGCGATGCGCTAAAGACCAAAATATCCATGTTGACGCATTTTTGTCCATTTTTGCCCCAAATTGCCTCCAATGCTTTCCAAACTTTATTTATCTACAAAATAACACAAGACATATCAAAACGTTCACAAAACTCGAGAAACTATACGAAATATTAGGTCAAATGAGTGGGAATAAGTGATATAATACCACTAATCACACCCCCAAACCTAACATTTTGCTAGTCCTCGAGCAAAACATATAAATAATAACATGAAAATAAAATTAACTAAGCCACTTTCGTAGGGATCACGATTGCATTTAGCGTATGCAACAATTCTTTAAACCCCTAGGTGTCCCTAGTGGACGAGTTGTAGTCTCGTGAGGGTTTACAACAATGATACCCACAAACATTTTACAAAAGTAAAAAGGTAGTAAACTAATGCACACAAAAGCAAAAGGACAAGCGAAAAGAGAATAAAGATGTTAGTGACTAATCATGTGAAACTTCTACTACTCCAAGTTACTAGTTGTTTTGTTTCATTTTAAATTACCGAATAAGTAATTCTCCGATTATTTTTACCATTCTCCATATACACAGCTAACAAAATATTAGTCAATTTATTTTTGCCCACAACAGTCATAAGTGCAGTGATAAGAGAGTAATATTTTTATATCCTAAAGTTCTATCAGATTTCACACTTTTTTGGAGCAATGGAATAATTTTTCTCATTTTCTGATTTTTTCTTTGATTTTTCTCTATTTTTATTTTATACATATCTTCCGTCTATGTAGCGAGTGTTGGGTCGGTGACTCCTAAACCAGTTGGCTTTAGGGCACCAGGTGTTAACACCCCTACGAACTTAATTACTCTAATCAATTAATTTCCTTCCCCCCCAAACCTAAATGAGACTTTCCCCCATGTCTTAAAAAGTAGAAGAAGAGTTTAGAAAATAATACCTGGTTAGATGAAATTCTACAGGAAATTAAAGGTTAAGATCCAGATTTATCCGACGCCTCTTACCACGATCGTCCTCGGACCAATTTATCTTTGAAAGGATAGAGTCAACTTGTGGTTCATAGGCTATGAGTTGGTCTATTAGATCCGGAGCAGTTCTGGCAGTAAATAGGAGTTCTTTCATAGGTTTTTGACATGAACCCATTTCTCCGAGCATCATCAAGAAACACATAAGAAAATCATAAAATCCATCAATATTAACAGTCCAAGCGGTTTCTGGTGTATGTTCAGGTTCGCCCAAGATAGAACTATAAAAATTTCCTCCAATGTACCCCAGCCACCTGGCAAAAGCGATAAAGCATCAGCACGGTTAATCATTTCTACTACAGTCGTTCAGACATACCTGGCACGATCAGTTCCTCTCCGTTTGATGATCCAATAAGATTTTCTCTGCAAGGGTTTTGGGATGATTCCCAACATGACTGCCTCCTTCCCGTACAGCCTTTGAAACGATCCCCATAAGTCTGAGATTTCCTCCGCCATATATTAAGTGCATATTCCTTGCAGCTAAGACTCGACCCAATTCTTGTGCTGCGCTATGTAGTGTGGCTTAGTTCCAACTACTACCGCAAAACACACAGATATTTTCAACTCGTCTTCTTGAAGTAGCTTCCATTTTTTTATGTATTTCTTTCTCAACTCTGGATGCCTTTAAAAGTGCAATGACAGGCTGAATTTATAGTACCTGAAAAGGGTGAGTAAAAATAGCACAAGTATCTTCCAGAGGATGATTAGTAGCGAAATAATATCGTGATAGTCAAAAAGGTCTGGATTCTGTCGGAGAAAATAAAAGAAAACAACAAAACAAATAACAATTATTAAGAAAAGACAAAGAGATATAATATTTACAAGAAAAGTAACGGCTATTGACGTCTATGCGTCAGGGACAAGCTTCCATCCAATTTTCTTATAAATTGGCAAACAGGGTCTTTTTGAGTCAGATTCCCAAGACTTAACAGTTGTCTTTCTTTTTGAAATTGTGTATGTAATTTGCGAATGGCTATGTGAACATATCCACTGGGATGCGTCTCACAGATTTAAAGATATATCATTTAAAGACTCCTTACTCAAGCCATCCCTAATGAATTTAATTTTGTTTTCTCGCGATTATCAGACACCATTCCTAAAGAACGACAACGAGTGTTGCAATTAAATCGTGTACATTTGAACAAACACCCTTTTTGCTTAGCTCTACGTTTCTTTGCATAGGTGGTGCTTCTTCCAAAACCAGCAGATGTGAAATAAAAGAGTCAGAAGACTCACCTGCCAAATCGGACTCGTGCTTCAATTACCCAACGAATGACATAGGAATACATTTGATCATCAATAGTCTCATCCGTTCTAAGCGAGCTTTGTAGACTTTCATCAGAGATTTTTTGAGGGAGAGAAGGAAATTGCTTGTGAATATTTGTGAGAGCTTCTTCCATCGTGAAATGACTAAACCTGCAAAAATTAAACACACAAAAATAAAACACACCAGATCACAATATATACAAAATTGCATGGGTTGCCTCCCTGCTAGCGCTAAGTTTAAAGTCGTCAGCCAGACTTGACTTCTCGAACGTTAAGCTGGATCTCTGAAAGTGTAACACTTTCTTTTTGTCGCTCAAATGATTCTCCCGAGTAGTGTTTGACACGCTTGTTTTTAACCTGAAAGTTTTGTTAGCGTCAGGATCATGTATCTCAACGGCTCTATTTGGTAAAACTTTGGTGATCACAAATGGACCTGACCACCGTGATTTTGGCTTCCATGGGAAGAATTTAACCCTTGATTTGTTTAACAGTACCTTCTGCCCTGGTTCCAGTTGTATGCGCACTAACTTCTCATCTTGTCTTTTCTTGCCCTTTTCTTGTACAATTTGGCATCCTCAAAAGGCTGATTGTGAAATTCCTCCAATTTGTTGAGCTGGTGGAACTTTTTCTCTTTGTTGCTTGTAGTGCAAGAATTGGCTCATTCAGTGCAAAAGTCGATTTATCTTTAGGCTCCGCATGCAATTGACATGTTTTAAGTTTGTCAGTAGAACTTTGTCTTTCATCAGAGTTCTGAATGGTACTGTGTATCACATCGAGTTTGAAACATTCTCCTTCTTTTCATCATCTGGGAATTCATGGCCTTGAAAACATTAATGTTACTTCTTGGTCCTGTACCCTAATGGTTAATTCTCCTTTTTGTACATCAATAATGGTTCGACCTGTAGCCAAGAATGGTCTCCCAAGGATGATTGGCACGTCTGGCGTCTTCCTTCATATCAAAGACAATAAAATCTGCTGGGAAAATGAATTTGTCAACTTGACCAGCACATCCTCAACTACACCTCTCGGGAATACGAGCGTTCTAACTGCAAGTTGTAGTGAGACTGAAGTGGGCATTGTTTCTCCAATCTGTAGTTTCCTGAAAATAGAAAAAGGCATCAAGTTAACACTCGCACCTAAATCACACAAAGCCTTACCAAAGTTATGTTCTCCTATGACGCAAGGAACAATGAAACTGCCAGGATCTTTCAACTTCGGGGGAAGTTTCCTCTGAATGATGGCACTGCATTACTCTGTTAATGCTACTGTCTCGTAATCTCCCAATCTCCGTTTTCGTGAAAGAATATCTTTCATGAATTTGGCATAAGTGGGAATTTGTTCCAACGCTTCTGCAAATGGAATGTTGATATGCAGCTTTTTGAAGATCTCCAGGACCAAGAAAATTGCTTGTCCAATTTGTTCTTCTGAAGACGTTGAGGAAAAGGGGGAGGTGGAATGATCTGTCTCTTTTTCCTTTGCTTCTTTTTCCTCCATCTGTTGCTTTGTTTTTTTTGGAACTTCCTCAGCAGTTGTTTTGCTCCAACATCTTTGTTGATTTCAGTACCGCTTTTTAACATGATGGCATGACATTGCTCCTTCCCCATGTTTCTTGGATTTGGCTCTGTGTTGCTAGGAAGGGTACGTGGCGGTCTGTAACTCTGAGTATTTGCCAGTTGTCCAATTTGATTCTCCAGTGCTTTAATAGAAGCAGATTGACTTTGAATTAATGCTGCTTGGGATTGAAACATAGCATCATATCTTGCTGCGTGAGAGTCGTGATTTGCTTTTAACTTTTTCAAGTGGGTCAACACTTATGTTATTCATGGTTCATTTGCTTGCTCCTGGCTTTTGTTCTGTTGCTGGAATTCAGGTGGATAGTTTTGCTGTTGGCCTGAATTGTTGCTCCATGAAAAATTAGGATGATTCCTCTGTTGGTTTTATTCTAGGTCCCAAGATCATAACAAACATGAATATTAGTGTGAATACATCAAAGGAGGTAGCAGAATACTCACATCGATCGGTTGAGACGATTTGGTGAAGAACAAAATTGATTTGCACCTCCAAAAACGCAACTGCAGTGGCCAGAATTTCTGTCCAAGAATTTCAGTTTTGGTTCACCTTTTGAGCTTCGAATCTTCGTCGTTTGATTCCCGGCTCATGGGTAAACTTCCCTATCACCTTCGCATATCTCGTAGTGTGCTATCACTTGCGGTTTTTGCCACAAAAACCCAACTCTATGCTTCCCTTTGCTCGATTTTCTTGACAGAAAACAATGAGCTGTTATGCCCCTTGGGCGTGAACAAGAGAGAAAGAGAGATGAAGATGTGTTGATAAGTTGGTAAAACAATTTTCAAAATTGTTTATATATTTTCCAACCAAAAATATAAAAGATTTACCAAATAATCTATTAAAAAATCAAATGGTAAATGCTTCCACCAACTAACACTATTCTACCAATACACATCAAATATTCATCACTTTATTAAAGTGACATGTTGTCAAGTCAATCACTCAAAGTGACAAGTGATTTGACGCATGATGGACTAATGATTTGACGCTTGATGTGACTTGCGTTGCTGCACTCGAATTCGAAATACGAATGCGCTCGCAATCACTCTCGGGCTCGAGTTCACTAATTCTCAATTAGCGAATTTTTCGTTGCGTCGTAATTAAACGATTATGCCTAGCGAATCCATTATTCATGTAGCTAACGAATTAATTCTAAATTAATGTCGCTCGCCCGAATTAAAATCCAATTTCAATTCCGCGTCGAAATCCAATTTCCTTTAATATATCAAATATATTAATTTACATGATTTAATTCCAAATTAATCGTTCTCTCTCTTTAGACGATATTTTATCCCAGATAAAATATCTCCGTAATTAATCCCAGATTAATTTTCTCTCTCATCGAATTAATCCCAGATTAATAAAGGTGCGAGTCATACGTCATCGGTGAATCTTTGGGAAGCGACCCATGAGATCCCCGAATATGTTGGCAGTAAATACGGTTATCGGACTATCCGAATACGTAAGTACCAAGTACTACGTTTACCGATTTACAAGACAAGGTTGGCTTTAGCAAAGCGCCATGCCCGCCCAATTCTCCAGAAATATCCTTACAGGAATATATAGATCTGTATCAAGCGTAGTATACAGTAGTATTGTGTATTTCGATCCAGTATCGGACGGTCACGTGCTAGGCCTGGGGCTGGAGTTGTGTCTACCCCGTACGAAGCACTTGTCGGATGTCTGGTAACTAGTCTCTATAATCGGATATACATGACCTAGTTATAATATCGCGATTGCCGCGCCATCACTTAAGAGCACTAATACCGTATCCTGCGTGACATCATCTCCACTATGACTGGAGTGATACTTCCGTCTTGACATCCACCCAATACTCTACGATTCAATATACCCAGCATTGGCTTACACAGAACCTGTTACAGCCCTGGACGACCACAACCAAAGTATATTGATTG
>SKCR01012804.1:0-11953 GCA_019454045.1 Zanthoxylum bungeanum
AAAACGGCAAAGGCAATTTCATTATCACATAGTTAATTTTGTACAATAATACAATATCATTTACAAACAGTGACGCTATGGGACATAATGTCTAACATTATAATCCTAAAGAACAATACATCTAAGCATATTTAATCAGCAAACTCGTCAAATCATGCTTCATCAATTTTCCCCAAATAACATCCTAATATATTTGCATGCTCTTTAATCTCAATGATACCATTGTAAGAAAAAATAACCAGCCCCAAGTCAACAGACAAACAAAATAATAAATACAATGAATAATAAATTGAAGTATGGCGAATCATACTCACAATATTGAAAATGGATGCTTAGATGATGCGAAAACTCCTCCCTTGTGCAGTGAGATCCGGCCAAGAAGAAAAATGGACTCCCAGTCGAGTTTGATCCTTCACTCAAGGATTAGTTTCCATATCACCTGTTATGATCCCTTGAGTGCTAGCTTTTGTTGTGACTTTGAATGCACAACTCTTCATCTTGCACAAAAATTGAAGAAATGGAAGCACCAAAACTGCATGTAGTTTCGGCAATGTGAGAGAGAGGAGTTTTGAATTTTTGTTACAAAAATCAATTTTATTTTATGCCATAATATTTATTAAATTGATAAATAAACTTATGACACAATCATGCAATGGCTTAGAGTGTCAAACACTCAAACTCCATGCAAACCCATTGAGTGTATTGTACACTATCCCATGCAATGTATTAACAATTAAATAATGCATAAATGACTGTGTCATGTGGGCCCCACACTTTCCAAATGAAAGTGGCCCACGTGCACTCACGCGTTCGGGTTCGATATTTCCGAAATACCGAACTTACGTCGCGACGTTAATTAAATCGAATTTAAATAATAATTGCACCTAGCGAAATTATTATTTACGTCGCTAACGAATTAATTCTAAATTAACTCGTTTGCCGAATTAAAATCTAATTTTTATTTCGCGTCGAATCGAATTTCGATATTTATCGAATATATAATTTTATACGATTAATTCCAAATTAATCGTTCTCTCTCTATTTTATAGTACTTTATCCAAGATAAAGTCTCTCCGTATTAATCCAAGATTAATCGAGTTTGAATCATACGTCATTGGTGAATCTTCGGGAAGCGACCCAAGAGATCTCTGGATATGTTGGCAGTAAATACGGCCGTCAGATTATCCGAACACGTACGTACCAAGTACTACGTTTTTAACCGATTTACAAGACAAGGTTAGCCTCTAGCAAAACGTCATGCCTACCCAATTCTCCAGAAATATTCTTATTGGAATATAAATCTATAACAGGCGTAGTATACCGTAGTATAGTGTATATCAAACCAGTATCGGATGATCACATGTAAGGCCTGGGGCTGGAGATGTGTCTGCCCCGTACGACACATATCGACATCAAGCAACCAGTCCTTTGAATCGGATTCCCTGACCTAGTCATATTATCCCGATGGTTGCAACCATTATAGAGTACTATTCTGTTCCCCTCGCGATCATCATCTCCATATGTCTGAAGTGATACTTCCATCTTGACATCACATCCAATACACTACGATTCTCGATAAACCCGAAGAGGTGTACACAGAACCCGTTAAAGCCCTGGACCACCAAAACTAAGTTTACCGATTGTCGTAAGTACTAGCGATGCAAGTCTCAGGTTAAGATCATATGCACCTACCCTGAAGCGGACTCCCATAGACACGCAGACATACTACCAATGGGATTCCGCGGGTCTATCCAGAGCGAAGCTGTTTTCCGTACCATCGGTAAAACACAACCTCCTACCGCACTTGCATAAGTATCCTATACTTAAATATATGAGAACTATGCCGTTGTGCCCTCACAACATGCACAAATGCAGTACTAGTCTATTCCGCATTATCGATGTCCAATCCTGATAATACTACGACTAGGGATATTTAATGATTAAACCTTTATGGATTGATACCGTCTCATATCATCACAATCCGGAACTAATCATAGGGACTCTTACCATTTATATCAAAGTAAATAAATTACAAAACGGTAAAGGCAATTTCATTACTACATAGTTAATTTTGTACAATAATACAATATCATTTACAAAATAGTGACGTTATGGGTCATAACTGTCTAACAATTTCATATCCACCTCTAGCCTAGCTAGACATGGGCCCACTTGCTTCACTATGAACTAGGGCTAACAGATTGGTGGCATTTGCACTTTTACCAAGTAAATGTGTATAGGCACTTTGCCTAATAATATAGATTCGTAGACTTTATTTGAATGGAATCAAATCAGTCCTAGTACCCACTCTTCGAAAGTGTGGATATACGACTCTTGTTAAATTGTGTCCCAGACACAATGCCACATATGTTTCTTCTGATCAAATCAATTTGAGCTATCATTTGTCATTTATATTTTGAGATTTATTTATATTCAAAATATAAATTCTGTTACACATCAATGTGTTCATCTCAATATCATCTTTATATAATAAAACACTTTAGTGTTCTAGAATATAAAGGTTCATCTGCAACGGATTAAACATTGATATAAAGATAATGTTTCTAGTCAAATAGTTACATTATAACGTTTTCTATTTAGGTACACAACCCACCCAGGGTAGTTCCTAAAGTTAGGTATCTGTATCTACGGTTAAAACAGCGACTTTCGTCCCGTTTCCAATTCATAGATTAATCTCAACCTGAAGTCAGTATCCTGCTCATAGGAGATTCTGAACATCAGTACATATTTTATGTACCACACTAAGTTTTTAAAATCTAATTTTAATACTAGTAGTGAACATATTTATGACAAACATATTTGAAGTCGGAGCCTTGCCCCGTTTTCAATTCCTTCATGTCTGCCTTGTCCAAACGGCAGTCATGCTTCCTCGATCCTGTTTGCTACATTTTAGGCAGACATTTTGGGTTATGTCATTTATCTTCCTAGAAGATTATAATGATTTTGCCTTATTGCAAACTTTAGCTTTATCTCCTTGAGAATAGCCATTAACTCTCCAAGAGTTTAGTATTGCAATTTAGTACTTCTAAGATCTAAAAATAGATTTATGAAGATCCTTCAATTTCATTATCATAATATAAGGATCTAATCCTTAGTTCTGATTAAGAAATTAAGTAGTCTATTTGACAAGTTTAATGGATTAAGAACTAAAGTTATCATCACATGAATCTTCCAAATACCATGCTCTACTATTGCTTAACTTCGGGCTTAGGCCTAATATGTTATTTTATCAAATAAAGTAACTTATTAGTTTTCAGGACTATCCTGAAATTTTATTCCCAGTTTGAAAATTAAAGTCGTTTAAAATATTTTTCACCCAGGATTATGTTTTAAACACTAATCTTTCAATTTTATTTGATTCTAATAGTCCATCTATTTAATCAACGATTTTCGATACTATTTATTATAATGATTACTATAGTCCAACTATTTAATCAACTATAATTTAATAGATTAAATTAAATTATATTGATTACTATAATCTAATTATAAAATCAACTATATTAATTAAATCAAATATATTGATTACTACAATCCAATTATATAATCAACTATAAATGAATAGTTTGAATACAGTCCAACTGTTTTATTAAAAGAACGATTTAAAATTAGTCCAACTAAGATTTAATTTATTTGACGAATGATATTTGATTGAGCGCGTATGGCAAGTAATTAAACGAATATTGTAAATTTAAACGAGCCTCTAACCCTCTGTCGAGTACTCTGGAAACCGTGTTTCCTAGTGGGCTAGGATCCCGTTAAATGTCACACAATCTTGACGTTGGCCAACAAATTGTATGATAATTAACTAGGTAGATCTCTAAGATCAATTGGATCCCATCCAATTCCTAGATCCAGTAGGGGGACATCCAAGTCTGAAACATATATCTTATATATGCCAATATATCCAATATATTGCCTAACCTTTTTCCTCCGAATCAACTAAGCATTGGCTTTGGCACAACAAACTTAGTGATCCCAGTTAAGCGTGACCCATTAACCTGGAAAGCTTCGTAATCAATGTCGATGGACAATAAGTGATCTTGACTTTGGCCAACAAATTACAACTTGGATAAAACACTGATATAGAACAAATCCTTCATGATTCAAACACATCCTCGACGGACAAAGGCCTTGACTTTGGCCAACAAACCAATGCCAGTCTTGGATCTTGAGTAAGAATCACTCAATGGAAGGAAAAATGCTTAATATTATTTGAGGGTTTTTCGCGTGCAAAATGTCAACCAATTTATTATCTTTGTTAAGGTCTCATCATCATACACCCTTAAACATGCATTCTAAAGACATAATAAGGCGAGTAAATAAAATAATAATGATATGCGGATGGATACTTAACACATTGATCCTAGATCAAATCTCTCTCTTTCTTCTCTCTCCTGCTAGCACAAGTATTTACTTCTACCCGTTACACTACACTTCTAAAGAAACCTTATTTACATTGAGGGGAATATGTGAGAAGAGAAATACATAGAGTGGAGAGGTAATAGGCTGTACACGCAGGTCCAATTAATAGATTCTAAATTTATTACAATAATTTCTAAAATTTCCCCACCCATATAATATCCATCTGATATACATTATTCATGCATCGTAACCATGTATTCACACAAGCATGTTATCAATCAATCTAATTAAATTAATTAATCTGATAATTAATGACCATCCAATGTTCAAACAACGATTTGATTTTGCGCGAGTCAAACTCGTTTTGCGAATAAGTACTCAAAGTATGAATTCTTGAATTAAATTACACTACAAAATTAAATCCAATTCAATTTGTATTTAATACTAATTCACCATTTAATTCCAAATTAAAAACTACACTTTATTAACGAACCTTTACGACTTAAATTCCAAATTTAATCGTTACGGGTCTCAAAGCCCGATTAACGTCCAACGTTAATTTAATTAAAGTCCAATGGGCTTTTAATTAATTTCTTTAAGGCGTGGGCTTTTGGTCAACTCGGGTCAAACCCAATAACCAAAGCCCAATCAAGGAGTAACCCAATAAGCCTAGAAATCAATTTAGGCCCAATTAAATAATTAAAGGTCCATTAGTCGCATTTGGGCTTTATGGAAGCGGTTTTGGGCCCAATTGGATCCAACCAATTTAGCCTAAACCCATCTTGGTACCACCAAGCCCAAAGTCCATTTACAACATTACAAGCCCAAATCCAATTTAAGCCCATTTAATTAAATCACAAAAATTCCAATTTCATAATTTAATTAAAGAAAGTGTATAGCATAATTAATTACATAAATCAACATTTTCAAATCATCAATTTACACAACTAATCATGCTCTTTAACATCAAATAGTGTCCAACACAATTTAATCAAAAATCAAACCCATTATACATGCTACTATAGTCTCGGCTATGGGGTTAATTTTATGTCCAATTTTAAATCCAATCCAATTGAATCCAATTCAATATTAAATCAACATTTCCCAATTGATATCAAGTCATCCAATGAATCAAATCAAAAATTACCAAGACAAATAGGGCATAGTGTATTCGGCCAAGCCTCATATTTTGGGAAAATTTGTTTCAAACAATTTTTCATGAAATTGATCCAATCAATCTTCAATTAAACATCATTTAAACATATTCAATCAAACAATTTAACCAAATCATGCTCAAAATCAATTTACCCAATTTTAAACCCTAAGTCAAGTTTCATGCTTTTAATCGCTCTGATACAATTGTTGGAGTTCTACGGTCCCAAGGATCGAATAACAAACATAAAACAAATGTGAATACAATCAACAAAGTTGCAGAATACTCACATCGATCGGTTGAGGCGATGCAGTGAAGAAAAAAAATCTTTTTCTCCTCCTCCAAGGCTCGGGAGTGGCTGAAATGGGCTTCTCCATTTTCAGCTTTGGTCCTCCAATGCAAGCTCCATGCTTGTGATGAAATTCCATGCTCATGAAGTTAATTCCCTAACACCTTTGTATGTACCATTTGGTGTGCTAGCACTTGGTAATTTTGCCACAAAATCACCATAAGCTTCACATTCACTCACGATTTTTTTCCCAGAAAAACAGAAGAAGAAATGCCTATTTGGGCGTGAGGAATAGATGAAATGAGGAAGAGAGAGAGAGTTGGTTGTTACCAAAAATGTGTATTATATATTTGTTTTCAAAAAACAAATAAACATATACAATTTTTCTTTTCCAAAAAGTCAAGCCATTAAGGCTCCAACCACTCACATCACTATTTACATCAATCAATCAATCAAGTGACAAGTTGTCACATCACTCAAAGTGACTAATGATTTGACGCTTGATGCGACTAGTGATTTGATGCTTGATGTGACTAGTGATTTGACGATTGATGTGACTTGCATGCCGCACTCGAATTCGAAATGCGAATGCGCTCGCAAACAATCTCGGGCTCGGGTTTGCTAATTCCAAATTAACGAATTTTCCGTTGCGACGTAATTAAATAATTATGCCTAGCAAAATCACTATTCACGTCGCTAACAAATTAATTCTAAATTAACTCGTTCCCCGAATTAAAATCTAATTTTAATTCCACGTCGAAATCCAATTTCGTATAATATATCGAATATATTATTTTATCGATTAATTCCAATTAATCGTTTTCTCTCTTTTAATAATATTTTATCCCAGATAAAATATCTCTGTAATTAATCCCAGATTAATTTTCTCTCTCGACTAATTAATCCCAGATTAATAAAGTGCGAGTCATACGTCATCGGTGAATCTTCGGGAACCGGCCCAATGAGATCCCTGGATATGTTGGCAGTAAATCCGGTCGTCGGACTATCCGAACACGTAAGTACCTAGTACTACGTTTTTACCGATTTACAAGACAAGGTTGGCTTCTAGAAAAGCGCCATGCCTACCCAATTCTGCAGAAATATCCTTACAGGAATATAGTCATCTATATCAAGCGTAGTATAGGTAGTATTGCGTATTTCGATCCAGTATCGGATGTCACGTGCTAGGCCTGGGGCTGGAATTGTGTCTGCCCCGTACGAAGCACATATCAGATCTCTGGTAACTAGTCTCTATAATCGAATAAACATGACCTTGTCATTTTATCCCAATGACTGCAGTACATAAGAGAACCAGTACCGTATCCTACGTGACCATCATCTCCATTATGACTGGAGTGATACTTCCGTCTTGACTTCACACCCAACACACTACGATTCTCAATATACCTAGTAGAGGCGTACACAGAACCTGTTAAAGCCCTGGATGACCAAAACCAAAGTATATTGATTGTTGCAAGTATTAGCGGTGCAAGTCTCAAGTTAAGACCAAATACACCTACCCTGATTTCGGACTTCCATAGACACATAGTCATACTACCAATGGAATTCTGAGGGGGTCTATCCAGAGAGAAGCTGTTTCCCGTACCATCGGTAAACACAACCTCCTATTACACTTCATGAGTATTTTATACCCAAATATATGATAACTATGTCGTTAAGCCCTCATAACGCGCACAAGTATAATACTAGTCTTTTACGCATTATCGATGTCCATTCTCGATAATACTCTGACTAGGGATATTTAATGATTTATCTTTCGTGGATTGATACTGTCTCATATCATCTCAATCCATGAACAAATCATAAGGACCTTTCATCATTTATATATCTTGGTGATCTAATCACAAATGATAAAAGTGAAATTTCCTTTGTCACATAGTTAATTTGTACAACAACACCATGATCTGTACAAATAAGTGACGCTATCTTGCTGAAGGTAACCTTACTATGAGAGTCAAGACATAGGATGTTATTTCAGTAAAGCAGTGGGAGTTATCAGTTTTCAATTTTTCATACAAAAGTTATTTAAATTTAAACAATTTGGTGTTTGTTCCTGTTTTGTCATGGAAATTTGATTTCTGTTTCAAAACTATTGCATGATGGTTATCATTTTTTCTAATAATAATATTTATTATTTCAAAAATGGATTACCTATATGATAAGAAAACTAGGAGATAACTTGTATGTGTTAAGACCGTTAACACATAAGTAAGTGCTCAATACTGAAATATTTAAGGTTGAGAAACCTAAAACTAAACAGAAAAAGATTTCTCACGATGACACAGATCTATGGCATTTTAGACTTGGTCATATCAGCCTCGACCAGATAGATAGATTGATAAAGAACAGAGCCTTAAACTAGTTAAAGCTCATAATTTTACCAGTCTGCGAATCCTATTTAGAAAGAAAAATGACCAAAAGACCTTTTACTGGAAAAGGTATAAAAATTAGTCAACCACTTGAGCTTATACATTCAGACATTTACGGACTGATGAATGTAATAGCCCGAGGTGGTTATGAATACTTCATCATATTTATTGATGATTATTCAAGATATGGGCATGTTTACCCAATGTATCACAAGTTCAAAGAGTATCGTGCTGAGGTTGAGAACCAGTTAGGTAAAACAATCAAGACTCTACGATCAGATCGTGGAGGAGAATACCTTGACATAGATTTCAAGAAATGCTTTGTTGAGCATGGGATAGTATCCCAGCTCACAGCACCTAGAACACCACAACAAAATGGTGTTGCAGAGAGGAGAAATCGAACCCTACTAGACATGATGAGATCTATGTTTAGTTATAGCTCACTACCTAGTTCATTCTGGGCATATGCACTACAAACTGAAACACATATCCTTAATGTAGTTCCATCTAAGTCTGTTCCTAAGCCGCCCTTAGAGTTTTGGAATGGTCGTAAAACTGGTTTACGACATTTCCATATATGGGGATGTCCAACACATATGCTGAAGAATAAGACTACAAAGTTGGAGCCACATTCTCAGGTATGCCTATATTTGGGATACCCTAAGAATACTGGGGGTGGATTATTCTATAGTCCTGATGATAACAAAGTGTTTGTATCGATAAATGCTATAATTCAAGAGGAGGACTATATGAGGGAGTTCAAACCTCAAATTAAAGTGTTAGTTGAGGAGTTACTTGCTGGTTCGACCAACACACCATTATCAATGACATTTGACAAATACATAACATCTTCGACATCTGAGCGTCAAATACAAGTTCATCAGAATGATCTACCACCTAGACGTAGTGAGAGGGTTGTACGAAAACCTGATCGCTATCTAGGAGTTGGAGAGGCACAAGTTGTCGTATCCAATGATGGTATAAATGATCCATTGACCTATCATAGTGCAATGGATGATTCTGATAAAGAGGAATGGCTCAAAGTCATGAACCTAGAAATGTAGTCTATGTACTCCAACTCAGTCTGGGAACTTATAGACCAACCTGATGGGGTAAAACTCATAGGTTCTAAGTGGATCTGTAAGAGGAATAGGGGAGCAAATGAGAAGGTACAGACCTTTAAGGCTAGGCTAGTGGCCAAGGGTTATACCCAGAAAGAGAGAGTTGACTATGAGGAAATGTTCTCGCCAATAGCAATGCTCAAATCCATCCACACTCTTCTATCCATGGCCGCATTTTATAACTATCAAATTTGGCAAATGGACGTCAAGACTGTATTCTTGAATGGAAATCTTGATGAGTGTATCTATATGGTACAACCATAGGGGTTCATAGCCCAAGGTCAATAGTAAAAGGTTTGCAAGTTTAAAAGATCTATTTATGGACATTAGCAGGCATCTCGATCGTGGAATATAAGATTTGATATCAGGATCAAAACTTATGACTTTGAGCAGAATGTTGATGAGCATTGTGTAAACAAGCGCACCATTGACGGGAATGTGGTTTTTTCTTGTTTTATACATAGATGATATTTTACTCATTGGGAATGATGTAAAGATATTATCGGACATGAAAACCTGGCTAGCTAACCAATTCCAATTGAAAGATTTGGGAGAGGACATTTATGTTATTGGGATTCAGATACTTCGAGATCGTAAGTTAGCTATGTCTCAGGCATCCTATTTCGACAAAATCCTTTGTGTGATTTGGGATGCAGAATTCCAAGAAAGGTAATATGCCTTATCTGCATGGAATTCATTTGTCAAAGGAATAATATCTCAAGAAACCTCAAAATGTTAAGGAAATGAGACATATCTCATACGCCTCAGCAGTTGGTAGTCACATGTATGCTATGTTATGCATGTTGGACAATTATGACCCGTAGCGTCACTATTTGTACAGATCATGGTGTTGTTGTAAAAATTAACTATATGACAAAGGAGATTACTCTCTTATCATTTGTGATTAGATCACCAAGATATATAAATGATAGGAGGTTCTTATGATTTGTTCTTGGATTGAGATGATATGAGACAGTATCAATCCATGAAGGATAAATCATTAAATATCCCTAGTCAGAGTATTATCGAGATTGGACATTGATAATGCGAAAACGACTAGTATTAAACTTGTGCGCATTGTGAGGGCATAACGACATATTTCTCATATATTTGGCTATAGGATACTCATGCAAGTGTAATCCGAGGTTGTGTTTAACCGATGGTACGGGAAATAGCTTCGCTCTAGATAGACCCCTCGAAATTCCATTGGTAGTATGACTATATGTCTATGGAAGTCCGAAATCAGGGTAGGTGTATTTGGCCTTAACCTGAGACTTGTACCGCTAATGCTTGCGATAATCAATATACTTTGGTTTTGGTCGTCCAGGCTTTAACAGGTTCTGTGTGTCGGAGTTTCTAGGTCCCACGGATCGAATACAAGACATGAAATAAGTGCGAATACGAATCGAGGAAGTTGTGGAATACTTACATCGATCGGTTGAGCGACGCGGAGGCAACAAAACTCCAAAAACGCACTGGTTTTGGTGTGAACTGCAGTGCAGATTTTCCTCACTGTTTTGACTTCGTTTTTGGTCCTTCGTCAAGCTCCAAGCTTCGTCGAACTGTTCCCGGCTCATGGGTGAGCTTCCCTATCACCTTCGCATGTCTCTCGGAGTGCTAGCTCTCTAGAAATTTGCCACAAATCTCACTCCACTTGCTTCCCTTCCTCACGTTTTCTGGGAAGAAAACCAGTGAAGAACATCCCTCTTTGGGCGTGTGAGAGAGGAGAGAAGGAGAGAAGAGAGAGATGGATTTATTAAGTTAAAAAAATGGTAAAATGATTTTCTAAAAACCATATACATAAATTTTCCCTCCAAAACCAAGCCATTAAATGCTTTCCATCTACTCAAATCAAGTCACATCTACTTCCATCAATCAGTGAATAGTGACTGGCGTCAATCACTCAAAGTGAAAGACATCCATCACTTGATTGACGAATGATGTGACGCTAGTTGCGACTAGCGATTTGACGCTTGATTTAACTTGCGTGTCGCACTCGAATTCGAAATGCGAATGCGCTCGCAAATAATCTCGGGCTCGGGTTCGCTAATTCCAAATTAACGAACTTTCCGTTGCGACGCAATTAAATCTAATTTAATTAAATAATCATGCAAAGCATAATTACTATTCACGTCGCTTACGAATTAATTCTAAATTAATTCGTTCGCCCGAATTAAAATCTAATTTTAATTTCGCGTCGAAATCTAATTTCTTTTAATATATCAAATATATTAATTCTTCGATTAATTCCAAATTAATCGTTCTCTCTCTTTAATGATATTTTATCCCAGATAAAATATCTTTGTAATTAATCCCAGATTAATTTTCTCTCTCTATCTTATTAATCCCAGATTAATATAAGTGCGAGTCATACGTCATCGGTGAATCTTTGGGAAGCGACCCATGAGATCCCCGGATATGTTGGCAGTCAAATCGGTCATCGGACTATCCGAACACGTAAGTACCAAGTACTACGTTTATACCGATTTACAACAAGGTTGGCTTCTAGCAAAGCGCCATGCCTACCCAATTCTCCAGAAATATTCTTACAGGAATATATAGATCTGTATCAAGCATAGTATACCGTAGTATCGTGTATATCAGCCCAGTATCG
>SKCR01012805.1:0-11908 GCA_019454045.1 Zanthoxylum bungeanum
CTCAAGAATTCATGAGCTACTTATCAACGGATGGCCACTACACTTTTCCATGACTTGATGCACAAAGAGATTGAGGTGTATGTGGATGACTTGATGGTGAAATCAGAGACAGAGTTGGGCATATTGAAGCACTGGAAAGGTTCCTTCAGAGAGTTGACAGATACAACCTGCGCATCTAAACCATGTAACAACCAAAAAAATAACCACAAAAAACCGTGAACCATAGACTCCAAACAGCACCTAAAAACACCAAAAAATAGTAGCCAAAACAACCAAAAACAGCAGCCAAAACAACCAGAAATAGCAACCAAAACAACCAAAACAACCAAAAAAAAAAGACCAAAAATAACCAAAACAGTGAACAGCAACCAGAAAACAGCCCTAAAAAATAGTAAAAACACACAACCAGAAAACAGCAAAATAGCAACCAGAAACATCAAAACAGCAACCAGAAAAACAACCAAACAGTAAGTAGAAATAGCAAACCAGCAAACATAAACATGAACAGCGATTCTTCCGGCGACAACTTACGCACTTCTGAGAAGGCAACTTAAAGGTAAGACTTGAGGGAACCCATACCATATTTCTTTTATAGTCTGGACGCTGCGTGCCTGGTTGGACGTGAAATATGTCTAGACGGTATGCGAAGTCCTACATCAAAGACGACCAAATTTATGGTCACATTCTTTTCTTTCTTCTTCATTATATTATTTATTTATTTTATCTATTTAGTGCTATCTTTTTTTATTATTTATTTATTCACTTTCATCGTTATTTTATTATTTCGCATTATTTTGTTATTCATCTTTTTATCATTATTTTATAATTTTCCCCTTTTATTTTATTTATTCATGTTGGTGATTATCCATATATGCCATGTATATTTTTTATGGCCTGTTTACATTGCATTGATGATTATGCATGTTATATCCCTTTCGATATATCAATGGAAAACCCAGACGTAAATTCCATAGCCGAATCCGAATGGACGGTAGTGCAGTCCTGTACGTGGGATACAACTCCACGTACCACTCCGGAAATATTCATATATGCGTGATTAACCTCTTTTTGTTTTCTATTTATTTATCGATGCTTTTCCCTCTTATCTTTGTTTATTATAGTTTTTTTTACCAGATATTGTACTTCTTAATTTAATATGCTTTTTTTGAACTATGTTATTGTGGCTATTATTTTGGTTGGGTATGTTTTTATGACTTTATTCGCTTTTTTGCATGAATTGCATTAAGACTTGGCTATACCATTGTGTGAACCCGTCCATTACACTGGCATAATTAAGGGACCATTCTGAACCCAACGGTTTGAGGTCTTCCATTACGAGGGATGCGTGCGGCCTTAAATCGTTTCCCAATTCACACTAGGTGGCGACTCCTTTATTCTCTGGTTTAGTCACCCGAGGGCTACTCCGTACTCTCTACGGGCTATGAGCCCAACAATGTCATGGTCGTCGAACATCATAGGCATAGCGGTAACCCCGTTTCGCTACTACAGATGGCGACTCCACTGGGGATAGATAATCAGCCCCAAAACAATGCCCTGTAGTGTCCGTGGCTTTGCTTTGATTACCAAGTCTATATATTTTGCATACCCTTCTTACCCCGCTGCGTCATGTATCGTGAAGTCACATTCACTACGCGGCAGATCGTTATATGATGATAACCATCACTCGTTGGAATGTACCCTATGGTATAATAAGCGCACTCACTTGGTTGCTCGAACCTTGAGTATGGAGACCTAGTTGTGGGTAACCCTTCGCCGATGAGAGACTTTATCCATACCCTTGTAATCCCACATACGAACCATAGTTATATGTCTTATAGAAGCTACCCCCATGGTTGTGTTTGGGACCATTATCATTTGGATCCATTTGGGCTTCTCATCGTAGATACGAACTTGTTAGGCCACTTAAACTGGGACAAGTTTGTATCTTATGATGATTGGGCCAAAAATTTCAAAATGAAGATAGGGCCACGTTGTGTTTAGGCCCTATATCATTTGAAGTTGTTTAGCCACCTTATCGCAAAAGTGTAAACCTGTTGGGCCTTTTCAACTGGGACAAGTTTGCACCTCGCGATAATCTGATTAAACGCTTTAAAAAGATAACGGGCCAACTTTAGACACTGTATTTTGCATAGAAGCCCGATGATGACCCTCGTATGAAGGCACTACCGATAAGTTACGGCAGTCGGCGGGAAACGGACGTCGAAAGGGAAAATTCAAAAATAATTCTTTTGTTTGGTCTCGGGTTTTCGCTCGATGGATCTTCATTTCAAATGTTAGCTTCGGCCCAAAATTCTCGCATCCACACCAAGCAACACCCCAAGCCCACACACAACCAAGCCACACACCCAAGCCCACCAAAGAGCCAAGCCACACGCCCAAGGCCCACTAAATCTAATCCAAAATATTTTAAATCATATTTAACACATGCCAAAATCCAATCAAATCCCTCCCAATCTAAATAAATCACCTCCCAAATTAAAGATATTCCCCCACCAAAAATAAACAATTTTTTTCCTAAATAATTTAACTAAATACACCATAATTGCATGATTTATTTCCTTATTTTGAAACTAATGCACAACCCTAACCCTAGCACACCATTATATAAAGAACACAAACCAACCCTAACGTGTTCTTCTTCCAACACAACTCACGGCCCCAAAAACCTAAGCAGCTCTTCCTCTTCTCTCATCTCTCTCTTCACGCATACGACTCCCCTTGGCTCTCACCCTCACATCAACAACAAAACCCAAACCATTAAACACTCACCAACTCCTCACCAAAAGAAAAAACCCTAACTCAAACGCCACATTCTCTCTCTCCTCTGGAACTCACTCATACGCCACATTCTCTCTCTCTCTCTAAACCGACCAGCAAAGCCCCTCACACTTCACTCACAGCCCCTTAACAAACGAAAAAACTGCAACCACACATCTCTCAAACAGGCCCTCATCACTAACAAACACTCAAAGCACACACACTCAGCTTCAGACCTGGTTCACGTTAAACACAGAACAATAAACCTTACAACATGCAGCCTTGACGTGAACTCCAGCAACCAAACTCCCCCACCAAAGTGACCCACGGCCAATTCGCAAAGCAACTAAATAACCCCTCTCATCAACGAACAACAAACGACCAAACGGACCCCCTACAAACTAAAACACAAAACAACCCTCAAGAAACAAGCCACTGAACATATAAAGAAACAGCAAGCAACCAGCACCCCTCACCGACCAAATAACAACAAAGAAACTAAAACCAAATAGTCCAGAAACAACCCCTCTGACCACCGAAACACCCCTAAAAATAGTCCCCTATTTCAAATAACGAAAAAACAATAGCCTTTAGCACCGAGAATAACACAAAAATAGTAGCCTTTCCAAGTTCATCCCTATGACCGTAATTACTGAAGGCCCAATTCGTCGTTTCTAGATAATGGCATGATCCTCATAATAGGCTTAGTCCATGTTGTAAAGAGGCGGTCTTTGTCTTTTACCGATGGAAAGAGACTGAGGTAGCCAAGGTTCACCCTTGTAGCATAGGAGAGAACGATTTTATATACCCCATATTGGTGCATAAAATAAGTCATACCTGGGACAAAGATGGACTTACCACGAGTGTGGGAGAAATAAAATTGGAAGGATATATTATGTGTTGATAACCATGTGTATATTATATATCTCATGCATCACATGCATACACGCGTCATGCTAACTCATAGTTTCAACAGCCATCATAGATATCCATTGGGTTATAGAAGAAAGAAGACTCGTAAAAAAAATAGTTGGCAAACATGAGTGAGTTAGATAATGAGGTTTCCCGCATGGACCAATTAGAGACCAACATCACTAAGATTACTGAGCAGTTGCAAGTTTTCACCAATGTTGTGGCCAGTTTGATCGTACCCCGTATATCAGATAATAGGAAGTTCTGCAACCAAAAGAGAAAGACCATTGGGGGACCTTCAGGGACCAAGCCCACTCCTTTTGGGGTCGCCCCTATCAGAATCAGTCGATTCTCCAATTTTGGTAGACCTTTTTCAAAGGTGTTTGAAGAGCTGAAAATGAAAGGACTCATAAATCCCTTAGAACCTAAACCTCTTCCAAACTCTGTGCCATGCTACCTTGACCTAAACCTATACTGTTACCTCCACCAGTAAAAAGGCCATGAAACTGACAAATGCACCCACCTTATTAAATTATTGCATGAATCGTTTCATTACAATTGGCATAAGTAAGGGACCATTCCGAACCAAAGGTTTGAGGTCTTCCATTGCGAGGGATGAGTACGGCCTTAAATCATTTCCTAGTTCACACTGGGTGGCGACTCCATTTATTCTCGGTTAGTCCCCCACGGGCTACTCCGTAACCCCGATCAGGCCGCGAGCCCGGACAGCGTTGCCCACCTCTGTACCATGTCTACACCAACTTGTATGAAAACCTTGATGGGCTTAGAAGGTCCAAACATGATCCGAATATGCCAACACATGAATCCAATATCCGCACTGGCTTTCATCCAGGAAGGATACGCCTTGTTACGACATATTTGTATACTTTTAGATATCTCCAAGTCCATCCCCGCCACAATCGTGATTACCGAGGGCCCAATTCATCGTTTCTAGACAATGACACAATCCCCAAAATAGGCTTAGTCAACCTTGTAAATGAGAGGTCTTTGCCTGTTACTAATGAAAAGGGACTGAGGTAGCCAAGGTTCACCCCTGTAGCGTAGGAGAGAATGATTTTGTTTACCCCACATTGGTGCATAAAATGAGCCATACCTAGGACAGAAATGGACTCACCATGAGTGTGGGAGGAATAAGGGGAATGATATATGTCGTTTTGATAACCACATGCATCTCATGCATACATGTATCATGCTAAACCTTAGTTTTAAAAGCCATCATAGATATCCGTTGAGTTAGAAAAGAATGAAGACTTGTCAAGAAGAGGCTAGCAAGCATGGATGCGTTAGACAGTGAAGGTGTCCAACATCACCAAAATTACCGAGCAACTACAAGCTTTGACCAGCGTTGGGGCCAATCTGACAGTACCCCGCACAGTGAGAACATAAAATTTTATAGCCAGAGAAGAAAAACTATTGGGGGGTCTTCAGGCAGAAAAAAAAATTATTTGTTTTTAGTCCTTAATAGTTAATCATAAGTCCAATGATGAAATTATTTGCTTTAGGGTGAAATCTTAGAAATGATAAGTTCTTGATGTACATTTATATGATACATTGAGTAGTTGATCATGTTAGACTCGTAAGCACTTAATTATATGTTTTTAGCAGTGAAAACGTGAGTAGTTGGCAAAGTGACTAGTTGAAGAATTTGCAGGTCGATGAATGTCTGTTTGCTTAGATTTCTATCCTGATTTGCTTATGTTATGATGTGTGGTATGGTTGAAAATAAAAGAAAAGTCTCTAAAGAAATAAAATTAAGCCCCCTATAACCGATAAGCATGAAGCTACCCATGGGCGAGTATTAGGACCACCATGAGGAGAAATACTACTTTAAAGGGTAGGTTTGTTGAAAAAAAAACAAAAGAAAAGAAAAAAAGAAAATCATACCATATTGAGCATAGAAAAAGCAATTGCAGAGCATAATTGAGGTATATAGGTTCGTTTGACCCATCGATCCCAATTTTTGAAATGAAATCATTGAGTTGGCTTACCTAGGAATCAAGTTGTAAATGAATCTTTGCACACACACACACAAACACTATGAGTCTGGCTTAGATGATTTATTCAAAGCCTTGGATTTAAGTTGCATTGAGTGTTTTGAAGGTTCTCTGGTTTCATTACTGGGCATTCTTTAAGGACAATAATATGTGTAACTATTGGGACTATTTCATAGCCCGTAATATATTATGTCGATACGGAATGCCACACCACATAGTGACGGACAATGGAGTCTAATTTCAGGGAGATGGCACATTTAGAAATATGAGAATCGGAAGACATGATCCCAAAAGGATGAGGTCGCTTTCAAAAAGTCGTAATCCACCTTGACCCAGTGCAGGTAGCAAAGAGCAGAAAATAGAACCAGGTCTAGTGTGTTGGGATGTATGCCCTAGAGCTACATGTGATGTAAACGGTTTCATGTGTTTTGAAATGAATCGATGCATTATTCATTTATCAAACTGTTTGTTTATTTTTCGCATATTATATATCTTCGTAAATACCGTAGATTACTTATGTACCTTTAGACTTAGTGTATGAGTGTCATACACCAGAGGATTTAAGTCTGAATTTAGTAATCTTAAATAGTCCATAGAGAGCAAACAAAGCGGGTACTTTGTTTGTGGTTTATCTATGGCTGCGGTCCATTCTATATTTGTATGGCGATCTTAATCCGGATCATCCATGTAGAGACATGAGAATGAAGGCACCTTGTATGATGCGATCATATAGGATTGGACCCAGATAGGAGAGAAAATGTGTTAATTAAAATTGGTAATTGATTTTCCAAATCATATACACAATTTTGGCTTTAAAAAGTCAAACCATTAAGGCCATTAACCATTACATCAATATATCAATCACATCAATCAATCACATCAATCATTCAAATTGTCACATCAGTCAAAGTGACATGTGATTTGACGCTTGATGTGACTAGCGATTTGACGCTTGATTTGACTTGCGTGTCGCACTCGAATTCGAAATGCGAATGCACTCGCAAATAATCCAGAAATTAACGAATTTTCCGTTGCATCGTAATAAAATCTAATTTAATTAAATAATCATGCCTAGAATAATTACTATTAATGTCGCTAACGAATTAATTCTAAATTAACTCGTTCGCCCGAATTAAAATCAAATTTTAATTTCGCGTCGAAATCCAATTTCGTTTAATATATCGAATATATTAATTATCGATTAATTCCAAATTAATCGTTCTCTCTCTTAAATTAATATTTTATCCTAGAAAAAATATCTCTGTAATTAATCCCAGATTAATTTTCTCTCTCGTCTAATTAATCCCAGATTAATTAAAAGTGCGAGTCATACGTCATCGGTGAATCTTCGGGAATCGACCCATAAGATCCCCAGATATATTAGTAGTAAATTCGGTCGTCGAACTATCCAAACACGTAAGTACCTAGTACCTAGTACTACGTTTTACCGATTTACAAGACAAGGTTGGGTTGTAGCAAAGCGCCATGCGTACCCAATTCTCCAGAATATCCTTACAGGAATATAAGGATCTATATCAGGCGTAGTATACATAGTATTGCGTATTTCGATCCAGTATCAGATGATCACATACAAGGCCTGGGGCTGGTACAGTGTCTGCCCCGTACGAAGCATATATCAGATGACGAACAACAAGTCTCTTTATTATCGGATAGTCATGATCAAGTCATATTATCCCGACGGTTGCAACCTTTTTAGAGAACTAGTTGTTGGTTTTAATCTAGGTCCTATGATCAAACAAGACATGAAAATCAAGCTTGAATACACCAATGAAGATAACGGAATAATTACATTGGTTGGTTGAGTCGATTTGAAGACGATTGAAGCCAATATGCTCACTGTTTGGGCGCATGAACTGCAGCAGTCCACTGTCCTCCATCTTCTGTTTTGAGCTGCGAAAATGAGCTTCTAGATTCGTCGGATGGATCCCGTCTCATGGTCGAACCTCCCTACCACCTTCGCAAGACTTGTAAGTGTGCTAGCACTTGAATTTTCACCATGAAAATCCACTATTGCTTCCCTATTGTTCACGCCCAAACTGGTTCAAAACCAGTGAAGAATAGCCACTGTTTTGGCGTGAGAGAGATGAGAGAGTTAGAGAGAAAAATGTGTTAACTTTTCTTTCATTTTGTTTCAAAAAAACGTAAGTGAGAAAAGAGAGAAGCAATTATGTATTTCATTAACCAAAAATTGAATTTTTAGATAAAAACTCTTCAAAAAACCGTGAAAAGCATTTCCCTCCAAAAATTCATCATCATCACACATTGATAATAGAGACAATGTATCATCCCATAAAGGTGACTAGATACATCCATCATCTATTCGTGTCAAGTGATGAGATATCGCGATGTGATTTGCAGATACCATTCATTTCAAAATACGAATGTATCCGGCAAACACTTTCGGGCTCGGTATCGCTAATTCCGAATTAACGCATTTCCGTCGCGATGAGAATTAATTAATTTCGCCTAGCGAAATTACTATTCAGATCGCTAACGAATTAATTCTAAATTAATTCGTTTGCCCGAATTAAAATCTAATTTTAATTCCGCGTCGAAATCTAATTTCGTTTAATATATCGAATATATTAATTTACCGATTAATTCCAAATTAATCGTTATCTCTCTTTAGACGATATTTTATCCTAGATAAAATATCTCCGTAATTAATCCTAGATTAATTTTCTCTCTCTTCTATATAATCCCAGATTATTCAAGAGTGCAGTTGTGCGTCATCGGTGGATTATCGGGAACGACCCATGAGATCCCCGGATTAAGTTGACAGTAAATACGGTCGTCTGAGTATCCGAATCACGTACGTACCAAGCACTACGTTCTACCGATTTACGAGACAAGGACGACTCCTAGCAAAGCACCAAGTCTACCAAGTTCTCCGGACATATCCATTAAAGAATATTAAAGATCTGTATCAAACGTAGTATACAATTGTATTGTGCATATCGGTCCAGTATCAGATAATCACGTGCTAGGGCTGGGGCTGGAAGTGTCTTCCCCGTCCGAAGCACATCGGATGTCTGGTAACATAGTCTCTATAATCGGATATACATGACCTGGTCACAATATCCCGATTGGTTGCGCAACACTCAAGAGCACTAGTTACCGTATCCTGCGTGACATCAACTCCAATATGACTGAAGCGACACTTCCGTCTTGACATCACACCCATACTCTACGACTCTCTGATAAACCCAGAAGTGGTGTACTCAGAACCTGTTAAAAGTCCCCTACCACCAAAACCAAAGTTTATTGATTATCGTAAGTATTAGCGATGAAGTCTCAGGTGAACTATAACACACCTACCTTGATTTCAGCCTCCCATAGACACATAGACATAATACCAATGGGATTCCGAGGGGTCTATCCAGAGCGAAGCTGTTTCCCGTACCATCGGTGAAACACGACCTCCTATCGCACTTGCATAAATATCCAACACTTATATATATGAGAACTATGCCGTTGTGCCCTCACAACGCACACAAGTGCAATACTAGCCTATTCCGCATTATCGATGTCCAGTCTCGATAATACTACGGCTAGGGATATTTAATGATTAATCCTTCGTGGACTGATACTGTCTCATATCATCTCAATCCAGGAACTAATCATATGGACCTCTCTTCATTTTTATATATATATATGGTGATCTAATCACAAATGATGAGAGTGCAATTTCCTTGTCACATAGTTAATTTGCTACAACAACACAATGATCTGTGCAAATAGTGACGCTATGGGTCATTTTGTCCAACAATCTCCCACTTGGCACATAGCGAGTCACTCAAGTGTCCAACACCCGAATTATGTATGGTTCGCTCAAATTGCTGAGGAAAGGTTTTCGTCAGCGGATTTGTTTGATTATCGTTTGACGCGATTTATAATCATCACATCGCCACGATGTATGATCCGAACGAATCAGATGATATAGAAGTATATATCTGGATCGTCGATGAGACCTTTAATTTCTTAGCTTGTGCTGACGCCTAGCTCAGCTGCTAAAAGAACTATATCTAATCTAATTAGATTTATTTCAATCCAAAGACTTTTATTGCTGCCTCAGCTGCAGCAATAATCCGCGCTTGTTGTTTATTCGGCAACAGTTATCTTGCTTGGAAGATTTCCAGCTCACTGTCCCGTTATTCAAACTTTATAGTACCGTAGTATTTAATCGTTTGGAAACTTGCTGCAGTGATCCCAGTCACTTCAAGTTCTCCTTCTCCATAGTAAAAGATAGCATATTTAGTCCTCAGAGATACTAACGGATGTTCTTAACTTCAATCCAGTGACTATCACTTGGATTGACCCGATTGTGACTCCATATGCTCGAAGCGTATGAGACACCAATACAAGTACATTTTAAATGTACAATTTCCCAGAGAGTGTTAACAACTCCAAATCTATCCCAGTAGATCTTTATTCCTTGAATAAAGGTTGTTACTCCCCAGAATTCTACGGAGAATTTCCATTGAAAGAATATCTACGAAAAACAAGCTTTCACCAATTGTTTTTATGGGAATTTCACTGTCAGTGCGCTCTCCCACTAACCTCCTTATATACACAAGAATTATTTCGTTTTGAGTTAAATCATAAACCATTATGATTATTTCAAAACATCAGTTCCAAGAACCTTATGCGTGCTTCAATCCAAACATGGATCGAATAACCCGCAAACCTTGTTTGTTGGTTATACAAAATCGTCAGAATGTTGTAAACATCCTCCAAAAGGTTTCCTTTTCAGGAAAGCGATTTTGATCTGTAACTGACACATTTCATAAATGAAATATGCAGTTATCAACAAGCATCTTCAAAATGGATTTACCATGGCAACAGGTAAAAGGTTGAACCGTTATTAACATAATTTTGATAACGATACCTTTTTCGTCAAAAGCCTAGCTTTGTACGTTGGTATGTTGCCATCCATGTATGTTTTCCTTGAAGACGTTTAATGTACCAATAGGCACAATGCCTTGTGGTACAACTAGTATCCAAAATAGTTGTTATACATGGAATCCATTTCGGACTCATGACCTTTGCCATAACAGGGAGCCGATACCTCGTATCACTTTCTCAAACGTTGTCGGTGGATATACCTTCACAAGATTGACATCTTTATGAGGTTAGATCAGATCCCATACCCTAGGTTGTTTTCTGACTCTATCCGATCTACGAAGTTCTTGTGTATTTGAAGATTAATGGTATAGATTCATCTTTGATGAACTGTTTGTGTTCCATTAAGGACTTCGTGCCTAGAACTATTACTTACTATACTACTACTTTACTCTCCGATTTTCATCGAGTATCACTATCCTCCCACTGACCACTGCATATCGGTATTCCTCTCAGGAAAACCGCATGGTGAGCAACAATCATATTGTTCTAATGTGAGATTTATAAGTACTATACTTAAGGTTTCCCTTAGGATAACCTATATAGGCACTTATCCAATTTGGGTCTTTAGTTTGGTATCATCCAAACGTTATGCCTGGCATACCCAAATTATCAGGAATAAGAAACCTTGTTTCTTTCCCTGTTCATATCCTATATGACATCTGTCAAACAGATTTATATGGAACCTTATTCTAAATAAGTTTTGCACTGTTAATCATATCCTATTGAAGGAAACAGTAGCTCAGAGCGACTCGTGATAAACTTATCATGTCCAACAAAATTCGGTTAGTTCGGACACACCGTCTAACTGACGTGTCTCGAGAGGAGTCCTCATCTGAAAGAATACCATACTCTTTCATATACATATGAAACTTACTGCTTAAGTATTTTCCAATACTGTCTTACCGTGGCGGCATAATACTATAGCCGATCTGTTTGTCTACTTCGTGTCGAAACTCTAAAGTTTCTGATTTGTATTCTTCAAAAGAGACACAAAACCATAACGTGATGCTACATCTGTTAAGGTCACGAAATATTCATGTTCACATCTAGCCCAGCTAGATATGGGCCCACTTACTTCACCATGAATAGGGCTAACAGATCGGTGGCACCTTTACTATTACAAAAGTAAATAGTATTTTAGGTACTTTACCTAATAAACTAGATTTGCAGACCTTATTTGAATAGTCAAATTAGTCCTAGTACCCACCCTTCAAAAGTGTGGATATACGAGTCCTCGTTTAATTGTGTCCTAGACAACAATGCCATAAATAAGTCTC
>SKCR01012806.1:0-11901 GCA_019454045.1 Zanthoxylum bungeanum
CTGGTTTTTGAAGAAGCACCTATGCAAAAAACGTAGCGCTAAACAAATGGTGTTTGTTACAAATGTGCAGGCTGGAATTGCAATACTCGTTGTCGTTCTTTAGGAATGGTGTCTGATAATCGCGAAGACAAAATTAAATTCATTAGGGATGGCTTGAGTAAGGAGTCTTTAGATGATATATCTTTAACTCTTGAGACGCATCCCAGTGGATATGTTCACATAGCCATTCAAAAATTACATACACAATTCCAAAAAGAAAGACAACAATTAAGTCTTGGGAATCTAATTCAAAAAGACCATGTTTGCCAGTTTATAAGAAAATTGGATGGGAAGCTTGTCCCTGACGCATAGACGTCAATCAAGCCGTTACTTTTCTTGTAAATATTATATCTCTTTGTCTTTTCTTAATAATTATAATTTGTTTTGTTGTTTTCTTTTATTTTCTCCGACAGGATCCATACCTTTTTTACTATCACGATATTAATTCGCTACTAAACGTCCTCTGGAAGATACTAGCGCTATTATTACTCACCCTTTTTCAGGTACTATAAATTCAGCCCGTCATTGCACTTTTGAAGGCATCCAGAGTTGAGAAAGAAATACATAAAAAATGGAAGTCACTTCAAGAAGACGAGTTTAAAACATTTGTGTGTTTTGCGGTAGTAGTGTTGGTGTTAAGCCACAATACGTAGAAGCAGCACAAGAATTGGGTCGAGTCTTAGCTGCAAGGAATATGCACTTAATATATGGCGGGGGTAATCTTAGACTTATGGGGATCGTTTCAAAA
This sequence comes from Zanthoxylum bungeanum, assembly GCA_019454045.1. Classification (NCBI taxonomy): domain Eukaryota; kingdom Viridiplantae; phylum Streptophyta; class Magnoliopsida; order Sapindales; family Rutaceae; genus Zanthoxylum; species Zanthoxylum bungeanum. The sequence goes on from SKCR01012806.1 coordinate 788, forward strand.
GCTGTACAGGAAGGAGGAAGTCACGTTTTGGGAATCATCCCAAAACCCTTGGCAGAGGCAAATCTTATTAAACCATCAAACAGAGAGGAACTAATCGTGCCAGGTATGTCTGAACGATTGGTAGAAATGATTAACCGTGCTGATGCTTTTATTGCTTTTCCATGTGGCTTGGGTACATTGGAGGAAATTTTTATTGTGCTATCTTGGCGAACCTGAACATACACCAGAAACCAATTGGGCTTACAACGTTGATGGATTTTATGATTTTCTTTGTGTTTTCTTGATGATGCCCGGAGAAATGGGTTCGTGTCAAAACCTTTGAAAGAACTCCTCTTTACAGCCAGCAGAACTGCTCCGGATCTAATAGACCAACTCATAGCCTATGAACCACAAGTTGACCCTATCCTTTCAAAGATAAATTGGTCTGAGGACGATCGTGGTAAGAGGCGTATGATTAATCTGGATCGTAACCTTTAATTTCCTGTAGATTTTCAGCTAACCAAGTACGACCTTCTTAACTCTCCTTTTACTGTTTAAGACATTGGGGACAATGTCTCATTTAGGTTTGGGGGAGGGAATTAGTTGATCAGTACTTGTTTTTAGTTTGTGTGTTGTTTTTTTTTTTAGTCCAAAATTTTTCGAAAAATACAAAAAATTGAAAAATTTTTTAAAAAATTATAAAAATATTTTGCATTTTTTGTTTTTTATTTTGACTAAAAATGTGAAATTGGTAGAGATAGCTGAGTAAGGAGTTTCCACTCCTGAGACGTATCTCAAACCATTTGAAACAAGTTAATTTTTGTTTATTTCATTTTGAATTATTTAATTTGTGAATTCTCCTTAACACTGACTAAAATGAATCTTCATATGCTCAGTTGACAGATATTATCAACATATATAGTAACATATGGACATGAGCTAAAATTGAAAAGTTTGTAATATTCAGTGCTCTAGTTTAATTGGAGGAAGCATCTCAAAAAGCAATGGAGTAAAAAAAAATATATAATCTGAGATCCGAGTTATTAAGTCTGTAAGGGTGTTTTAACACCTAGTGCCCTAAAACCAACTGGTTTGGGAGTCACTGGCCCAAAGCTCGCTACATGGATCAAAGATGCTGCAAAAATATATATATCTGAAGTCTGAGTAATTAAGTCCGTAGGGTGTCTTAACACCTGGTGCCCTAAAGCCAACTGGTTTGGGAGCCACCGACCCAACACTCGCTACATAGATGGAAGATATTGTATAAAAAAAAAAATTAGAGAAAATCAAAGAAAAAAATCAGAAAAATCAGAAAAATTATTCCTTTCTACAAAAAAGGTGTGAATCTGATAGAACTTTAGGACAAAAATATTACTCTCTTATCAACTGCACTTATGACTGTTGTGAGCAAAAATGAGTTGATTAATATTTTGTTGGCTGTGTATATGGAGAATGGTAAATATAATCGGAGAATTTACTTATTCAGTAATTTAGAAAGAAACAAAACAACTATTGATTTGGAGTAGAAGTTTTACCTGATTAGTCACTAACTTCTTTATTCTCTTTTCTCTTGTCTTTTTGCTTTTGTGTGCATTAGTTTCACTACCTTTTTACTTTTGTAAAACGTTTGTGGGTATCATTGTTGTAAGCCCTCATGAGACTATAACTCGTCCACTGGGGACACCTAGGGGTTTAAAGGCTTGTTGCATATGCTAAATGCAACCGTGATCCTTACGAAAGTGGCTTAATTTAATTTTAATTGTTTCTTGTATTTTATTATATTGTTTTTCTTGAGGACTAGCAAAATGTTAGGCTTGGGGGTGTGATGAGCGGAAAATATATCAATATTTACCGCCCCTTTTACTTAATATTTTGTTTAGTTTCTCGGGTTTGATGAACGTTTTGATGTGTTTTAGTTTATTTTGCAGATAAAATAATATTGGGACACAATGAAATTATTTAGGATGAAATGTGGGTCAAATAAGGGTAATTATTGGACTTGATATTTTAATTTTGGAGATTGGAAACTTGAAATTGCGTTTTTGACGAAGTGCAGTTTTGGAAATTCCAATTTTGCGCATCTGTCGTAATTTGGGCATAACGTTTTACTCCGATATCGGATTGAGCTGATTCAAGTTCCAAATTAAAGAAGACTCAAAGATCTACAGCTTTAAAAGACAAAATAATTTCGAATTCTGAAGATTTCATGCCCGAAATTGATGAACCATCCAGAAGTGTGTTGTGTGTAATTATTAAAGTCACTTTCAATCATTTTCAAAAAAAATAAATTAATTAATAAATAAATAATAAATTATCAAATCATCACCAAATATGATAAGAGATTAGTGGAGCAATTAATAATGGATTTGGTGGAGCAATTAGTGGAGCAATTAGTGGAGCAATTAATCATTGATTTGGTGGATGATTTGATGGAGGTAAAATTTTTCCTATAAATACCAAGCCATTTCATTTGTAAAATTCATACTTTCTTCTAATGAATTCCTTAAGAATAGTAAGATGATTGTATCTAGTTTGTTTATTTACAGCTTTCAGTAATTAATTTCCGCTTTAGCACTTTCTTTTCTTTACTTTTCAGTTTTTACTTTCCGCAATTTACTTTTACGCACAGTACTTTTCTTTCTTTAATTTTCAGTTTTTACTTTTCAGTAATTTACTTTCAGCAATTTACTTTTCACAGCAATTTACTTTCAGCTTTCATTTACTTTCAGTAATTTACTTTCAGCATTTAATTTTCACTATTTAATTTCAACATTTACTTTCAGCATTTACTTTTCAGTATTTATTTTCAGTATTTAATTTTCAGTATTTAATTTTCAGTATTTTACTTTATGTCTTTTATTTTATTTAAGTTTTTTTTCTACCCGTAAATATGTGTCGTAACTCAGTTATATGGGGTTGTGATGAAATCCAATATCACCGGTTTATAAGGGGTTAGATTATAGCTTGGGTAATATAAAGATTTATTTATTGAGTCTTAATCTTAATGTTTTTTCATAAACTGACCATTAATAAAATTGAACTGGGAAACTTAAAATGAACTAGACAGGGATTTTAAGTTTAAGACCTTAGACTCAATAGTCCACGATCTTCCTTGAGGATAGATAATCCTTTAATAGATTTCCTTACAGGATAGACATATACCTGTCGGGCGGGGGTAGCCATAATTGGAACTTAAACTTAATGAATCCAGATAATTTGGTTGACATAGACATATGGTTCAATTGGGTTAAACTGGGTATTTGTGTCTGACCATCGACAGAGGCTTACACATAATTTAGTGTTCCAGGTTAATAAATCAATATTTACCCAACTTTAAGATAACCACTTCATCTTTAAAATGATATTGGAAGAAATCACAACCCTAGATAGTTTTTAATATTGCATTTTCTTAAAACCTACTTTCGAACAGTTTTATTTACTTTTTTTAAATTTATAATCGTCACCATTTCAAATCAATCAAACAACCTGTTAGATACTAGTAATCATTTGACCTCATAAAATTAATAGATTAGATATTAAGTCCTCGTGGGATCGATATTTTTATACTACTTGAACGATACGTGCGTTTGCGTTATACGTGTGTGTTTACGCCAGTCATATGCATTCATCAAAATAACTCCTAATCTAAGTTTGCATGCTCGAAAATAAGTCTTTAAACGACGAACACGCAATATCACACAATGAGCATATTGAGCCATTAAACCAAAATAAACAAATAACTATTTAAACATAATCATAAACTAAACAAAATGCCATGCATAAAATAACATAATCATGCTTGAAAATAAACAATAAACTAGACTACATCATGCTTTAAATAATAACTAAATAATCTACGAACTACATCATGCTCAAACACAAGTTTGGATGAGACGGAATACGTGTCTCTTAAGTGGTACGTGGCGTTGTATCCCGAGTACAAACCGCACTACCGTCCATTCGGATTCGGCTACGAAATTTACGTCCGAGATTCCATCCTATATACCACAAAGGGAACACATATTCCGCTCATCCAACAATCACATCATGCCTCAAACGACTCTCGTGCGATAATATTTCTAAAATAAATAAAATAAACGAAAGATAATAAATAAAAGGGTGCCCTCAGGTCTAACCTCTTTTGTCGTCTCAAGAAAGGGCGTTACACGTCCGTTGGAAGGGTTAATGATCCGCAACTATTCTGGTTCACCAACTCAACGTCTTTCCTCGCTGTTTTGCTGTTCGGGCTGCTGTTTTTACTCCGTTTCACTGCTATTTTGCTGCTGTTTTTTAGGCTACTATTTTTGGTTGTTTAAGGGACTGTTTTGGTGGTTTTTGGGGACTATTTTGTGCAGTTTTTGGGTGTGTTTTCAGGACAGTTTTGTTGGACAAAATGACCCATAGCGTCACTATTTGCACAGATCATTGTGTTGTTGTAGCAAATTAATTATGTGACAAGGAAATTGCACTCTCATCATTTGTGATTAGATCACCATAGATATATAAATGAAGAGAGGTCCCTATGATTAGTTCCTGGACTGAGAATGATATGAGACAGTATCAGTCCCCGAAGGATTAATCATTAAATATCCCTAGCCGGAGTATTTTGAGACTGGACATCGATAATGCGGAATAGGCTAGTATTGCACTTGTGTGCGTTGTGAGGGCACAACGGCATAGTTCTCATATATATAAGTATTGGATACTTATGCAAGTGCGATAGGAGGTCGTGTTTCACCGATGGTACGGGAAACAGCTTCGCTCTGGATAGACCCTTCGGAATCCCATTGGTATTATGACTATGTGTCTATGGGAGGCCGAAATCAAGGTAGGTGTGTATAGTCTTAACCTGAGACTTACATCGCTAATACTTGCGATAATCGGTAGACTTTGGTCTTGGTGGTACAGGGCTTTAACCGATTCTGCGTACACCACTTCTGGGTTTATCAGAGAGTCGTAGTGTATTGGGTGTGATGTCGAGACGGAAGTATCACTTCAGTCATAGTGGAGATGATGTCACGCAGGATACGGTACTAGTGCTCTTGAGTGTTGCGCAACCAATCGAGACATTGTGACCAGGTCATGAATATCCGATTATAGAGACTATGTTACCAGACATCCGATATGTGCTTCGTACGTGGTAGACACTTATCCAGCCCCAGCCCTAGCACGTGACTATCCGATACTGGGCCGATATGCACAATACATTAGTATACTACGCTTGATACAGATCTTTAATATTCTTAAATGGATATGTCCGGAGAATTGGGTAGACTTGGTGCTTTGCTAGGAGTTGACCTTGTCTCGTAAATCGTTAGAACGTAGTACTTGGTACGTACGTGATTCGGATACTCCGACGACCGTATTTACTACCAACTTATCCGGGGATCTCATGGGTCGCTTCCCGATAATCCACCGATGACGCACAACTCACACTCTTGAATAATCTGGGATTATATAGAAGAGAGAGAAAATTAATCTAGGATTAATTACGGAGATATTTTATCTAGGATAAAATATCGTCTAGAGAGAGATAACGATTAATTTGGAATTAATCGGTAAATTAATATATTCGATATATTAAATGAAATTAGATTTCGACGCGGAATTAAATTTAGATTTTAATTCGGGCGAACGAATTAATTTAGAATTAAGTCGTTAGCGAAGTGAATAGTGAATTCGCTAGGCGTAATCATTTAATTACGACGCGATGGAAAAATCGTTAATTTGGAATTAGCGAACCCGAGCCCGAGTGTGATTGCGAGCGCATTCGTATTTCGAATTCAAGTGCGGCATCGCAAGTCGCATCAAGCGTCAAAATCAATCGTCACATCAAGCGTCAAATCAAAAGTCACTTTGAGTGATTGATTGATTGATTGATTGATTGATGGATTGATGGATTGACTTGCATCACATCACTTTATTAAAGTGACATGTGAATAGTTGATGTAAGTTGGTGTAATAGTGTTTGGAGGGAAAATCATTTGCTTTTGGTTTTATTTAAATCAATTAAGTAATTGGTTTTATTATTTTTTTCTTGGAAAATATATAAAGGCTTTTTGGAAAAGCTTTACCAAAAATATATTACACACAACTTTCATCTCTCTCAATTTCTCTCTTCTCCTCACGCCAAAACAGTGGTTTCTTCACTGGTTTGAACCAGTTTGGCGTGACAAATATAGGAGCAAGAGTGGTTTTTCATGGTGAGAAATCAAGTGCTAGCACACTTACGAGTCTTGCGAAGGTGGTAGGGAGGTTCGCCCATGAGCCGGGATCCGTTAGACGAGGCTTGGAGCTCCGTTTCGCAGCTCAAAAATAGAAGACAGTGGGCCGTGGACTGCTGCAGTTCACGCATGAAGCAGTGAGCATTTTGGGCTTCATTCATCTCCAAATCGACTCAACCGATCGATGTGAGCATTCCGCTATCTCCGTTGGTGTGTTCACACATTGATTTCATGTCTTGTTTGATCTTGGGACCTAGATAATAACCGTCAATGGCATCAAGAGCTTAGGTTCAAGCATGAAAAATTGTAGGGCTTAAAATTTGGGTAAATGTGTGTTGAGCATGATTTGAATAAATTGATTGTTTGAGTATGCTTATAACATGTCTAATGCATTTTGGTTGGACCAATTTGTTGAAAATTGATTTGGAATAATTTTCCCCAATTTTGTCACTTGGCCGAATGTGTGGATGATTTTTGGATTCTTGGAATTTTTGTTTTTGATTCATTTGATGAGTTAGAATCATGTAGGATGATGTTAATTTATGGTCAATTGGATTGTACTTTGAATTGAACATAAATCCCCAAAATTCTCATGTTGGCCGAATTGGTGTATGCCCTTAAATGTCTTGGATTTTGATTTTATGAACATTGGATGTGTATGAAATCATTTAGGATGTTGATTTAATGTCGATTGTGGGTTTGATGATGGATTGAACCAAATCGGATGTGAAATCCTTCCTTGGCCGAGACTAAAGAAGCATGTAAATGGGTTTGATTTTTCATTTATGTGTTGGACATATAATAATGAAAATAAGCATGATTAATTGGATTAATTTCATGTTTTGGAAATATTGATTTGGGTAATTAATCATGATATACACTTTAGGTAATTAAATTGCGAATTTGGAATTTGGTAATTTAATTATGGCCTATTTTGATATTGGGCTTCTAATGTTGTATTTGGGCCTATTGGGCTTGATTTTATCAAGTTGGGTTTAGGCCAAATGGATTGGATCCAATTGGGCCCAAAACCACTTCCGTTAAGCCCAAATGCGACTTAATGAACCTTTAAAGTTCAATTGGGCCTAATGGGCCAGATTGATTTATGGACTTATTGGGTAAATCCCGGATTGGACTTTGGTTATCGGTTTGACCTGAGTTGACCAAAAGTCCACGCCTTAAGAAATCAATTAAAAGCCCATTGGACTTTAATTGAATTGACGTTGGACGTTAATCGGTCTTGAGACGCGTTACGATTAAATTTGGAATTTAAATCGTAAAAGGTTTATTAAATAAAAGTGTAATATTTAATTTGGAATTGAATAGTGAATTAGTATTAAATACATGTTAAATTAGATTTAATGATGTAGTTTAATTTATTCATGAATTCGTACTTTGAGTACTTATTCGCAAAAACGAGTTGACTGACGAACAAATCAAATCGTTGTTTGAACATTGGATGATCACTTAATTATCAGATTAATTAATTTGATTAGATTGATTGATAGCATGCTTATGTGTGTGAATACGTGGTTGTGTTGAATGAATAATGTATATCGGATGGATATTAGATGGGTGGGCAATTTTAGAAATTGTTGTAATAAATTCGATTTATAAATTGGACCTGCGTGTCCAGCCTTATCACCTTCATTCTCTTTGTACTCTCTTCTCACCTATTCCCCTCCATGTAAATGAGGTTCTTAGAAGTGTAGTGTAACGGGAAGAAGTAATACTAGTGCTAGCTTGAGTGAGAAAGGGAGAGATTTGATCTAGGATCAATGTGTAAAGTATCCATCCGCATATCATTATTATTTATTTTCATACTCGCTTTATTATGTATTTAGAATGCATGTTTAAGGGTGTTGATGATGAGACCTTAACAAAGATAATTAAATTCGTAGCCAATTTGCACGCGAAAAACCCTCGTTAAATATCAAGCGTTTATTTTCCTTCCATTGAGTGATTCTTACTCAAGATCCGAGATTGGCAGGGGTTAATGGCCAAAGTCAAGCCCTTGTCCGTCGAAGATGTGTTTTAATCACGAGGCTTTGTTCCATATCGGTGTCGTGTCCAAGTTGTGGTTTGTTGGCCAAAGTCAAGACCACTTCTTGTCCATTGACATTGATTACGAAGCTTCCATGTCAATGGGTCCGCGCTTGACTGGGATCACTAGGTTTGTTGTGTGCCAAAGCCAAGGCCTAGTTGATTCAGAGGAAAAGGTTAGGGTATACATTCGATGTATAGGCATATATAAGATATATGTTTGGGACTTGGATGTCCACCTACTGGATCTAGGAGTTGGATGAGATCCAATTGATCTTCGAGATCTACCTAGTTAATTATCATACAATTTGTTGGCCAAGTCAAGATTGTGTGATATTTAATGGGATCCTAGCCCACTAGGAAACACGGTTTCCCGAGTACTCGACAGAGGGTTAGAGGCTCGACGAAAAATAGTGGGAGGCAAGTATTGAATTTGCAATATTCGTTCGAATACTCGCTAAACGCGCTCATCTATATTTTACTGGTCATATAATCAAAAGTATTAATTGGACTAATATTTTATGTTGTTTTAAAATATATATATAGTTGGACTATATACAAACTCATTCAATATATAGTTGATTTTATAATTGGATTATAGTAATCAATTAATTGAATTAAAATTATAGTTGATTAAATAATTGGATTATTGTAATCATTATAATAAATAGTACCTTATTAAATGATTAAATAGTTGGACTATTGAAATCAAGAAAGAATTGAAAAGTTGAATATTTAAAAATATAATCATTGGATTAAATGTTTTAAATGATTTCATTTTCATATTGGGAATAAATAATAGGTTAATTTATTTGATAAAATAACTTATTATGACTAAGCCCATAATTAAGCAAATAGTAGAGCATAAAATCTTTGGAAGATTTATGTGATGATGACTTTAGTGCTTAATTATTATACTTATCATAAATCTATCTTTAGATTTAAAAGTATTAAATTGCAATTAATATTCTTAGAGAATTGATTTGACTATTCTAGAGGTGAAAAGTCAAAGTTGCAATTGGCGTGTTGCACAAGGTGCACATCGTTTCGATATTCCGAAACCCAAGGCTTGGCCAAAGGTTTGTGAAATATTGAAAATATAATTGACATATCCCAAAGTGACTACCATTTGGATATGGAAGACACGAAGGAATTAAAGAAAGGGCGAGGCTCTGACTTTAAAATATTTGTCAAAGTTATGTTTACTACTAGTATTAAAATTAGATTTTAAATACTTAGTGTGGTACATTAAATATATGTATTGATGTTCAGAATCCGCTATGAGCTGGATACTGACTTCAAGCCGAGATTCTCTGCAAATCGGAAACGGGACGAAGTCGCTGTTTCGACCGTAGATACCTAAATTTAGGAACTACCCTTCGGGTATGTACTTAAATTAGGAACTGTTATAATGTAACTAGTTTGACTAGAGATATTATCTCTATATCGTGTTTAATCCATTGCGGATAAAACCTTTATATTCTAGAACACTAAGTGTTTCATTATATAAAGATGATACTGAGATAAATACATTAGATGTAAATAACAGAATTTATATTTTGAATTTAATAAAATCTCAAACATAAAAAATGACAAATAAATAGCTCAAATTGATTTGATCAATAGAGACTTATTTGTGGCATTGTTATCTAGGACACAATTAAACGAGACTCGTATATCCACACTTTTGAAGAGGGGTACTATGACTGATTTGACTATTCAAATAAGGTCTGCGAATCTAGTTTATAAGGTAAAGTACCTAAAATACTATTTACTTGGTAATAGTATAAGGGCCACCGATCTGTTAGCCGTATTCATGGTAAAGTTAATGGGCCCATATCTAGCTAGACTAGATGTGACATGAATATTTCGTGACCTTGACGGATGTAGCATCACGTTATGGTTATGTGTTTCTTTTGAAGAACACAAATCGGAAACTTTAGAGTTTCGACACGAAATAGAAAACAGATCGGCTATAGTATTATTCCGCCACGGTAAGACCGTAATGAAAATACTTAAGCAGTAAGTTTCATACGTACATGAAAGAGTATGGTATTCTTTCAGATGAGGACTCCCGAGACACGTCAGTTAGACGGTGTGTCCGAACTAAAACCGAATTTTGTTGGACATGATAAGGTTTATCACGAGTCGCTCTGAGCTACTGTTTCCTTATAGGATATGTATTAACAGTGCAAAACTTATTTAGAATAAGGTTCCATATAAATCTGTTTGACAGATGTCATATAGGATATGAACAGGAAAGAAATGGGGTTCTCATTTCTAGTAATTTGGGTATGCCAGGCATAACGTTTGGATGATACCAAATGAAAGACCCAAATTGGAACAGTGCCTATATAGGTTATCCTAAGGGAAACCTTAAGTATAGTACTTGTAAATCTCACATGAGAACAATGTGATTGTTGCTCACCATGCGGTTTTCCTGAGAGGAATACCGATATGCAGTGGTCGGTGGGAGGATAGTGATACTCGATGAAAATCAGTAGTAATACTGTTCTAGGCACGAAGTCCTTAATGGAACACAAATAGTTCATCTATGATGAATCTATTACCATTAATCTTCAAATACACAAGAAACTAGTAGATCGGATAGAGTTAGAAAACAAACACCTAGGGTATGGGTTTCTGATCTCACCCCATAAAGATGTCAATCTTATGGAGGTGTACCATCCGACTACGTTTTGAGGAAGTGAAACGAGGTATCGACTCCCTATTATGGCAAAGTGCCATGAGTCCGAAATGGATTCTATGTATAACAACTATTTTGGATACTAGTTGTTGTGCCACAAGGCATTGTGGCCTATTGGTACATTAACGTCTTCAAGGAAGACATACATGGAAGGCAACATA
>SKCR01012807.1:0-11900 GCA_019454045.1 Zanthoxylum bungeanum
GGTTTAGGCCCAATTGGATCCAACCCAATTGTCCAAATGCAAACTTGGCCCAACCAGCCCATTAGCCCAAATATAACCAAATTAGATTAATACAATATTCCAAATATTTCATTAATTCAATTTAAGGGTAATTAACACAACTAATGAATTATCATCTAATATTTCCAAAATATAATAATCTAATAATCATGCCTTTATCATTCCAATTCATGCCAACTGTAACATCCCGCCTAAGCCAGGATGCTACCGGCAGGAGACAGGCTAATCCTGTCTCCATAAGCCTCTGACTCTTGACGAAAATTCGGCATGACCTCTGCTAAAAGTCATGCAACCTGGATCAAGTCCAGCATCTCAAAACAACCTATAGGGCCCATACACAATACATCACTAACAAAAACAACTCAAGACATAATATAATTGGGCTCCATGCCCGAAAATACGAATAACAAAAACTTTAATAAAAACTTATACAACTCAATTTCTTTTACAACTACGCTTATTCAACTTGACTCAGACACTCCCAAGACCTGGTGACTGGCTGACTGTAACGCTGCTATCCGACTCCTCAAGCTCCAACATCTGTGGTTGACCGATCAGGTCACCAACCTGCAAAACTCAAAACACTATTGAGGTGTGAGTCATAAGACTCAGTAAGTAACCATGTTCATTCCTTGAACGGCAAACACATGCAAAGTTTATTTCTTAATCCATTAATATCTTAAACTGTCTATGTAATCAAACATAATTACCACTTCTGAGTTAATTGTAAAACTCTTATCTATGTTCAAATGTTACTACATTTTTACTAATTTTCTTTCCTGAATCACACACACAATAACATCTTGTTTTCTACTTATACTTTAAACATTTATAATATAGTCATTAAATTCCATAATTCCATCTACTGTGTCAAGTCCTACTACGTTTCTGCTGTGTTACTCTGATACCTTCCCACTTTTCTATATACTTGTTTCTAATCTAGTTCTGACTTTTATTATAACTATCTTTCTTTGATATCATTGAAATATCATCAAATCGGTTATTAAAATATTCTTTCTATTAAACATCCAACAGATAAAATCAGCCATATAAACATGTATATAAAACCATATGATCATACGCCAATATCTTAACAATTGTTCCTTCCATGTGAACGTATAATACACATAGGCTTTAGTCACAAATATATATATGTAATCATGATATCATGCTTCAATGTTACTATATGCATCTCAGATGAATTTCTAACCTATATAATTCATATGCACGTCGTGTATACTATATAAAACTGTAACATGCTATGCTTTTTAAAATACTCTTTGAAAACTCTTTCTGAAAAAAACTATTATCTGAAAGTTTCTTTCTGAAAATCCTTTGCTGAAAACCTTACTTTTACTTTCTCTTTCTGGAAAAGCTCTTTCTGAAAACTGTAAACTGTATTTGGGGTATCTGCTGAAAACTGGCGCATAGGGGCGTTACGTATCGCCGTCCCCCCATACGCCGTAGAGCTAGAGCTAGATATGCAAATCCATGACATTGGGGCGTTACGTATCGCCGTCCCCCAAAGCATGCCATACCTACCCTGAAACTAGTGGTCTTGGGGCGTTACGTATCGCCGTCCCCCAAGCCACAACTAGAACTGGGGTTGCAAATCTATGCTACGCCCAAGCTCTGAACTGGAGATCAGGTACACGATCCTATGCCGCCATCCTGTCTCATAAACTAGGATCTAGGGGCGTTACGTATCGCTGTCCCCCTAGTCCTCTACATGTGCACATGTCTCTATCCGTCAATTCCATCTCTGTATCTCAAGTTACATACTGGGGTGAGTTTTTCCCTCATGCCCCGAAAATATAAAACTCATGCTTAAATCTCAAAACTGTAAGAAATATTTTCTGAAAACATTTCTGTCAAAAGCATATGAAACTTTTCTTTTTTAAAATACTTTGAATTTCAGAGTCTTTCTTAACTGAAACTTAATTTCTGAAAATCATAACACATGTATATATGCATTTTCCTTTCTATGTTTTTACTTATCATAGCCATGCTTTCTTATGTGCTTAAATGTATATTATCACATAAATACGTGCATATATCCATACATACCTATAACTAATGACATGCGAATTATGTTCTTAGTGTGCTTATGAATCAGTGACATATGTATTCTATACTTTACAAGCTCTCATCATACATGCTCAGTTAGTTATCTTCACTGTCACTATTATAGATCTCAAGTCTGCTAAAAGATATTATTTACCTTAAGTGACCTTATGATTTGAATACACTGATATATAATTGAAAACGCAACTATATAGTTACACTAAACCGCCTTTTACCATAATTTTCTTTCTTTAAAGGGGTATTTCTTGTTAGATCATACAAATGATACTTGAAAACGTAAGGAGCTAGCTAATGTAAATTTCCACACTTACAAAGATCTCATTTCGCTATAACAGTGCATCAAAATTGCCAAGAAAAGCAACTCCCACACAATGTATCAATGCATGAAAACTCCAAACTAAAAAGATCATATTCAACTAAGAAGAAATTAGAGATATGATGATATGAGGTACAAATTTCTAATGTGTATTACTGATATAAAGCGCATATCATAAAATAAGACTTCCAATATGGCTTTACTATTACATATAACTCCTAATATTAAGAAATTATACACTTTAATATTCAGGTATATGAATATCTTTATGATTGTTTCTGATTTTCTGACGTTCTACTAAAATATAGTTAAACCAAGTGAATGCACATTGTCAACTTCAAAATTAACTATTCTCATTAAAATTTACTCTAGCTAAACTAATATAACATGCACACAATAATTCATGTACTATTGCACAGATGCAAAAATGACCTTGTTAACTATTTCAAATTAAAATTTAAATCCATCTCTATTGCCACTTCCATAAAAACAAAACTAGTAATTGTTGATAAATAATATTGAGAATGATAATATGGTCATTAGTAATTAGAAATAACATTTATAGTAATAAATCAATCTAAATACAAAGATAAAACAATTTCAAGACAAATTACTCAAAGAGAAAATTGTGCTACAAAGCCAATAGAAAGATGTGTATAGAAAATGTTATTTCTCTCTTATTCTCACCACTGAAATCAGCCCCAACATATGTCAAAATAGAATCATTAACAATAATCCCACCACTGTTGTAATCCAAACTCAGATTTCTTAAACACATAAATGCATAAATGCATGTTAATATACTAATTTGGGTTCCAATTTAATTATTTATCATTTTCATAATCAAATCTCAAATTTTTCCCCAATCACCTAGGGTTCTGCCGTTACCGCCTCTTTTCCTTTAATCATTTGTATTCCTTTCAATTGCCATAATTAAAATTAAGTTTAAATACTTAATTCCTTCCTCCAACCATTTCATCCCACTACCTATATAACAAAATAAATTAATACTCAAAGAAAATCTAAGCCATAGTGTACTTACTTGTCCATGAAATCAAATTCTAATTACAGGATTCCTCTCTCTTTTTCTTCCTCTTCTTTTCTCTCATCGCTATTCTTCTCTTTCGACTGATCTCTCTTCTCGCTTATCTTCTTTTCTCTTCTTCTTCTTCTATTTTCGTCCCTTACTTCTCTCTCTCGCTGGGTTCTGATCACTGCCACCCTATCGGAGGCTTGCCGGCGCTGGAGACACGGCCAGCCATGGTCGGAGCTGGTCATCTCTCTTTCCCTCTTTCTCGACTCTGTTCTGTCTTCTTTTCTGTTTTTGTTTTTCTGCTGTACCCGACTGTGTGTGTGTGTGTGTGTAATTGTTACACGTGTGTATGAGTTAATTTATGTGTGGTGTGTGTTATAAAAATATCTAGATTTTATTTCTTTTCATTTTAATTATTAAATTCCAATTCTGCACCTTCTAGTTAATTCTTCATTATTCCATAATTCATCTCTGGTAATAATTCCTATATTTTATATAAATAAATCTCGTGCTCACACGGCCTCTCAAACGAATTTAATATTTACACAAAAATGCCTAAATAGCCCGGGATGTTACACCAACGCAAATTGAAGCAAAATCAAGTCTCCAACCACATGCTCATTCACGACCAATTACATGAAAAAAAAAACATCCAATTTGATTTCAATCAATTATAAAACAACATTCACATTTATTTATGCCATTAACACATCAAAATGTCTAATTTTAAAAAATCACCTCGAGTAATTCTAGGGTTCATGTTCGGCCACATAAGGAATTGGGGAAATTTGATCTAATCAATTTTCAACAATTTTGAGAGAAAGAGAGGGATGAGTGAATAGTTCCAAACTTGGTTGTGTGTGTGATTAAAATGATTTCAATTAATTAAAGCCCAACTACTTCCATAAAATGTCTAAAGTTGATGTAAGTCAAGTGATCCCACCACTTTTAAATTCCAAATTTAAGTTGGCTTCTCCAACACACAATTCTGAATTAAATGAATTTGTCATCGCAACATAATTAAATCCAATTTAATTTTGGTTGGACCAATTTGTTGAAAAATGATTTGGAATTATTTTCCCCAAATTGATTACCTTGGCCGAATGTATTAGCTATTTTGGGTTCTTGGAAATTTTTTGTTTTTTGATTCATTAGATGAATTGGAATCATAATGTTTGATGTTAATTTGAGGTCAATTGGATTGTACTTTGAATTGGACAAAAACCCCAAAATCTTATGTTGGCCGAATGTAACTATGCCATAATGTCTTGGTATTTTTTGATTTTATGACATTGGATGTGTATGAAATCATTTAGGATGTTGATTTAATGTCGATTGTGGGTTCGATTGGATTGAAACCAAATCGGACACAAAATCCATCCTTTGGCCGAGAGCATTAAAGCATGTAATGGGTTTGATTTTTTCATTTATGTGTTGGACATATGATAATGATAATGAGCATGATTAATTGGACTAATATGGTGTTTTAGAAATATTGATTTAGTTGATTAATCATGTAATACACTTTAGTTTAATTGAATATGAAATTGGATTTTGTATATTTAATTAATTGGGCCTAATTTTGGAAATTGGACTTTAATGTTGTAATTGGGCTTGATTTTATCAAGTTGGGTTTAGGCCAAATGGATTGGATCTAATTGGGCCCAAAACCACAACCATAAAGCCCAAATGCGACTAATGAACCTTTATAGTTTAATTGGACCTAATGGGCCAAGATTGATTTATGGGCTTATGGGGTAAATCCCGGATTGGACTTTGGTTATCGGTTTGACCCGAGTTGACCAAAAGTCCACGCCTTAAGAAATCAATTAAAAGCCCATTGGACTTTAATTGAATTGACGTTGGACGTTAATCGGGCTTTGAGACCCGTAGCGATTAAATTTGGAATTTAAGTCGTAAAAGGTTTATTAAATAAAAGTGTAATATTTAATTTGGAATTGAATAGTGAATTAGTATTAAATACATATTAAATTGGATTTGATGTTGTATTTTAATTTAATTCATGAATTCGTACTTTAAGTACTTATTCGCAAAAACGAGTTTGACTCGAACAAAATCAAATCGTTGTTTGAACATTGGATGATCACTTAATTATCAGATTAATTAATTTGATTAGATTGATTGATAGCATGCTTATGTGTGTGAATACGTGGTTGTGTTGTATGAATAATGTATATAGGATGGATATTAGTCGGGTGGGGCAATTTTAGAAATTGTTGTAATAAATTCGATTTATTAAATTGGACTTGCGTGTCCAGCCTTATCATCTTCATTCTCTTTGTATTCTCTTCTCACCTATTCCCCTCCATGTAAATGAGGTTTCTTTAGAAGTGTAGTGTAACGGGTAGAAGTAATACAAGTGCTAGCTTGAGTGAGAAAGGGAGAGATTTGATCTAGGATCAATGTGTAAAGTATCCATCCGCATATCATTATTATTTATTTTCATACTCGCTTTATTATGTTTTAGAATGCATGTTTAAGGTGTGTATGATGATGAGACCTTAACAAAGATAATTAAATTGGTAGCCAATTTGCACGCGAAAAACCCTCGTTAAATATCATGCGTTTTTTCCTTCCATTGAGTGATTCTTGCTCAAGATCCGAGATTGGCAGGGGTTGTTGGCCAAAGTCAAGCCCTTGTCCGTCGAAGATGTGTTTTAATCACGAGGCTTTGTTCCATATCGGTGTCGTGTCCAAGTTGTGGTTTGTTGGCCAAAGTCAAGACCACTTCTTGTCCATTGACATTGATTACGAAGCTTCCATGTCAATGGGTCCGCGCTTGACTGGGATCACTAGGTTTGTTGTGCCAAAGCCAAGGCCTAGTTGATTCAGAGGAAAAAGGTTAGGGTATATATTCGATATATAGGCATATATAAGATATATGTTTGGGACTTGGATGTCCACCTACTGGATATAGGAGTTGGATGAGATCCAATTGATCTTCGAGATCTACCTAGTTAATTATCATACAATTTGTTGGCCAAAGTCAAGATTGTGTGATATTTAACGGGATCCTAGCCCACTAGGAAACACGGTTTCCCGAGTACTCGACAGAGGGTTAGAGGCTCGACGAAAAATATTGGGAGGCAAGTATTGAATTTGCAACATTCATTCGAATACTCGCTAAACGCGCTCATCTATATTTTACTCGTCATATTAATCAAAAGTATTAGTTGGACTAATATTTTATGTTGTTTTAAATATATATATAGTTGGACTATATACAAACTCATTCGATATATAGTTGATTTTATAATTGGATTATAGTAATCAATATAATTGAATTAAAATTATAGTTGATTAAATAATTGGATTATTGTAATTATAATGATAGTACCTTATTAAATTGATTAAATAGTTGGACTATTGAAATCAAGAAAGAATTGAAAAGTTGAATATTTAAAATATATAATCCTTGGATTAAATGTTTTAAATGATTTAATTTTCATTGGGAATTAATAATAGGTTACTTTATGGATAAAATAACTTGTTATATCTAAGCCCATAATTAAGCGAATAGTAGAGCATAAAATCTTTGAAGATTTATGTGATGATGACTTTAGTGCTTAATTTAATATACTTGTCAATAAATCTATCTTTAGATTTAAAAGGTATTAAAATTGCAATTTATAATTCTTAGAGAATTGATTTGACTGTTCTAGTGAAGATAAAGTCAAAGTTTGCAATTGGGCATGTTGCACAAGGTGCACATCATTTCGATATTCTAAAACCCAAGGCTTGGCCAAAGGTTTGTGAAATACTGAAAAGATAATTGACATATCCCAAAGTGACTACCATTTGGATATGGAAGACACGAAGGAATTAAAGAAAGGGCGAGGCTCTAACTTTAAAAATATTTGTCAAAGTTATGTTCACTACTAGTATTGAAATTGGATTTTAAATACTTAGTGTGGTACATAAAATATATGTATTGATGTTCAGAATCCGCTATGAGCAGGATACTGACTTCAAGCCGAGATTTCTCTGCGAATCGAAAACGGGACGAAAGTCGCTGTTTCGACCGTAGATACCTGGGTATGTACTTAAATTAGGTACTGTTATAATGTAACTAGTTTGACTAGAGACATTATCTCTATATCAGTGTTTAATCCGTTGCGGATAAACCTTTATATTCTAGAACACTAAAGTGTTTTATTATATAAAGATGATACTGAGATAAACACATTAGATGTGAATAACAGAATTTATATTTTGAATATAATAAAATCTCAAACATATAAAAATGACAAATAAATGCTCAAATTGATTTGATCAATAGAGACTTATTTGTGGCATTGTTGTCTAGGACACAATTAAACGAGACTCGTATATCCACACTTTTGAAGAGTGGGTACTAGGACTGATTTGACTATTCAAATAAGGTCTGCGAATCTAGTTTATTAGGTAAAGTACCTAAAATACTATTTACTTTGTAATAGTAAAAGGGCCACCGATCTGTTAGCCCTATTAATGGTGAAGTAAGTGGGCCCATATCTAGCTAGGCTAGATGTGAACATGAATATTTCGTGACCTTAACGGATGTGGCATCACGTTATGGTTATGTGTTTCTTTTGAAGAACACAAATCGGAAACTTTAAAGTTTCGACACGAAGTAAATAACAGATCGGCTATAGTATTATTCCGCCACGGTAAGACCGTAATGGAAAATACTTAAGCAGTAAGTTTCATACGTACATGAAAGAGTACGGTATTCTTTCAAATGAGGCTCCTCCCGAGACACGTCAGTTAGACGGTGTGTCCGAACTAAAAACCGAATTTTGTTGGACATGATAAGGTTCATCACGAGTCGCTCTGAGCTACTGTTCCTTCAATAGATATGTATTAAAAGTGCAAAACTTATTAGAATAAGGTTCCATATAAATCTGTTTGACAGATATCATGTAGGATATGAACGGGGAAGAAACGAGGGTTTCTCATTCCTGATAATTTGGGTATGCAAGCATAACGTTTGGATGATACCAAACTAAGGACCCAAATTGGATAAGTGCCAATATAGGTTATCCTAAGGGAAACCATAAGTATAGTACTTATAAATCTCACATGAGAACAATGTGATTGTTGCTCACCATGCATTTTCCTGAGAGGAATACCGATATGCAGTGGTCAGTGGGAGGATAGTGATACTCGATGAAAATGGAGTAATAGTAATACTGTTCTAGGCACGAATTCCTTAATGGAACACAAATAGTTCATCTATGATGAATCTATACCATTAATCTTCAAATACACAAGAAACTAGTAGATCGGATAGAGTCAGAAAACAACCTAGGGTATGGGTTTCTGATCTAACCCCATAAAGATGTCAATCTTATGGGTGTACCATCCGACTACGTTTTGAGGAAGTGATACGAGGTATCGACTCCCTATTATGGCAAAGTGCCATAAGTCCGAAATGGATTCCATGCATAACAACTATTTTGGATACTAGTTGTTGTACCACAAGGCATTGTGCCTATTGGTACATTAACGTCTTCAAGGAAGACATACATGGAAGGCAACATACCAACGTACAAGTTGGGCTTTTGACGGAAAGGTATCGTTATCAACATTGTGTAATAACGGTTCAACCTTTTACCTGTTGCCATGGTAAATCCATTTGAAGATGTGTTGATAACTACGTATTTCATTTATGAAATGTGTCAGCTAGAGATCAAAATCGCTTTCCTGAAAGGAAACCTTTTGGAGGATGTTTACAAACATCCTGATGATTTTGTATAACCGACAAACAAGGTTTGCGGGTTATTCGATCCATGTTTGGATTAATGCAAACATAAGGTTCTTGGAACTGACGTTGAAATAATCATAATGGTTTATGATTTGAATCAAAACGAAATAATTCTTGTGTATATAAGGAGGTTAGGGGAGAGCACACTGACATTGAAATTCCCATATAGCAATTGATGAAAGCTTGGCTTTCATAGAAATTCTGCGTAGAATTCTGGGGAGTAACAACCTTTATTCAAGGAATAAAGATCTACTGGGATAGATTTGGAGTTGTTAACACTCTCTGGGAAATTGTACATTTAAAATGTACTTGATTTGGTGTCTCATACGCTTCGAGCATATAGAGCCGCGATCAGGTCAATCCAAGTGATAGTCACTGGATTGAAATAAGAACATCTGTTAGTAGTATCTAGAGAACTAAAGATGCTATCTTAAACTATGGAGAAGGAGAACTTGAAGTGACTGGGATCACTGCTGCAAGTTTCCAAACGATTAAATAATACGGTACTATTAAGTTTGAACACTGGGGACAGTGAGCTGGAAATATCCGAGCAAGATAACTGTTGCCGAATAAACAACAAATGCGGATTATTGTTGCAGCTGAGGCAGCAAAAGAAGCCATTTGGATCGAAAATAAATATAATTAGATTAGATATAGTTCTGTTAGCAGCTGAGCTAGGCGTCAGCACAGGCTAAGGAATTGAAGGTTCATCGACAATCCAAATATATATTTCTATATCATCTGATTCGTTCGCGATCATACATCGTGGCGATATGATGATCGTATAAATCGCGTCAAATGATAATCAAACAAATCCGCTGACGAAAACCTTTCCTCAGTAATTTAAGCGAACTGTACATAGTTCGGGTGTGGGACACTTGAGTGACTGGCTATGTGCCAAGTGGAGATTGTTGGACAAAATGACCCATAGCGTCACTATTTGCACGATCATTGTGTTGTTGTAGCAAATTAACTATGTGACCCAAAAATTGCACTCTCATCATTTGTGATTAGATCACCATAGATATATAAATGAAGAGAGGTCCCTATGATTAGTTCCTGGATTGAGAATGATATGAGACAGTATCAGTCCCCGAAGGATTAATCATAAATATCCCTAGCCGGAGTATTATCGAGACTGGACATCGATAATGCGGAATAGGCTAGTATTGCACTTGTGTGCGTTGTGAGGGCACAACGGCATAGTTCTCATATAATAAGTATCGGATACTTATACAAGTGCGATAGGAGGTCGTGTTTCACCGATGGTACGGGAAACAGCTTCGCTCTGGATAGGCCCCTCGGAATCCCATTGGTATTATGACTATGTGTCTATGGGAGGCCGAAATCAAGGTAGGTGTGTATTCTTAACCTGAGACTTACATCGCTAATACTTACGATAACGATAGACTTTGGTCTTGGTGGTACAGGGCTTTAACCGGTTCTGCGTACACCACTTCTGGGTTTATCAGAGAGTCGTAGTGTATTGGGTGTGATGTCGAGACGGAAGTATCACTTCAGTCATAGTGGAGATGATGTCACGCAGGATACGGTACTAGTGCTCTTGAGTGATGCGCATCCAATCGGGATATTGTGACCAGGTCATGAATATCCGATTATAGAGACTATGTTACCAGACATCCGATATGTGTTTTGGACGGGGCAGACACTTATCCAGCCCCAGCCCTAGCATGTGACTATCCGATACTGGGCCGATATGCACAATACAAATGGGTACTACGCTTGATACAGATCTTAAATATTCTAAATGGATATGTCCGGAGAATTGGGTAGACTTGGTGCTTTGCTAGGAGTCGACTGACAAGAACTCACTTGGGTTGGAAACCAAGCAAACCCCAAGCATCTTTCTCAAAACCCCAAGAACTTTGATACTGATTTTGTAGGAACAAAACCCAACCAAGATCAGCCCCTAACCACCATGAAACTCACGTCCATGATAACCACAAGCATGAAATCAGATTGTATTTTGCTAGCAATGGAGACGCCACTAAGTTGCCAAGCTTAGATAAGTCAATTTTAAACTTGAAAAGGGGAATCCCTCCCTTACAAGAAATTTAGCCATAGCCAAGCTTAAAAGCTTCAAAGTTTGATGAAAATGTCGTGAATGTTATTCCAAAGAAGAAGAAACAAAGTTTAAATAGGTTACAAAGAGAAACTAAAGGTGTGAATGGACAAAAAATGTCCCTAAAGTGAAAAATTACCAAAAGACCTGAAAACTACCCAAACCATTCACTCAAGCACGTCCCCAAAGTCTTTTTCCACCTAAAGTAGCTTAAAACAATGATTAGAAACTAATCTAACTTAAGCTAATTTGAGGTGCTACATCAAATAGTAAATTGACGTGCTTACTCAATAAGCAAGGTTCTAAGCATAATTAAGCCTAATGGCATAGTCAACCATGCTAATTACATCATAAATAAAGTCAAAATGTCGAGCACAAATGACAAAAATGCCCCCATTTGGCCGAATTCAACATGGTCCCAAAATGGGTGAAATCGGGTCAAAAGGATGCTGGTACTGAAGCTACTCTGCTATGCTTCAGTCTGAGCTGATCTGGGTCAAATGAAATAGCTTGGGGACCTCTCTGGTTATGCCCATATATGTCTCTGGTGTGCACTTGACTCGGTTGCTGCACTGGT